>JAOPHQ010003531.1:0-69857 GCA_030340625.1 Merluccius polli | reverse complement strand
GGGCGGGGATCTGTAGACGCGCGTTACATGGAATGGGTCTCTACTAGAAACACCCTGACCGGCGGATCCACAACAAACGTGATATGGCTGACGGTTAATCTCAGATCCAGGAGAGGACTGATAACCAAAACGATAGTATCGTCTTCCCATTGTCGATATCCCTCCTTGGCCAACAGCGAACGCAAACATGGCCAGCACTGGTAAACTGAACTTTCCCCGTAGCCGGTGGGAACGCCCTGTCCAGACACCAACGTCCTGAGACAAAGTGTAAAAACCTGTGTAGTAGACTGGCCAATGTCGAAATACATTTTTTTTAAATCGTCTTCTGAAACCTCTATCTTGGACTCACTAATGAGTTTATCTTTGCAAGACTATATCCCGAACAAAACAGGAAACACTGCGTAACTCCGCCCCTCGCACTTTCTGGTTTCCCGCCCAGGCGCTGTGCAGTCTCCCCTGAGAAGTTCGGCTATAACGCTGTCGAATTCCTGGGTCTGAGATTACCCCCTCCCTGGCTGGCAAACTGTCTTTCTCGTCCTTCCCCCCTCATCTCCCTGCAGCAGCTCTCCGTCTGCACGCCAGCCATATAGCTATCTATTATCATCGCATTGATCCTCTCCAATACAGCCTGTCTGCCTGGGAAGGGGATTGATGCATTACCCCTCATCGCCTTCACTTAGTCACTCTCTCCAGCTCTCTTTCAACAACCCAAACACCCCCTCACCCCCTTGTTCCTCTCCAGCTCATTTCTGAACATTGATGTTGTATTGGCATCATCTCCCTCCTGTCTCTCTTTTCTTCTAGACTACTGAAATACCCTTACCTCATTCTGATGCTCCGCCTCCTCCTCCACCCCCTCTTCCTCCCCCTCCCCTTAGCTAGACTATAGCCTATTGGCTATACGTCGCCCCCTGCTGTCTGTTTTGGTTATTGTTGTATGAACACACATGCAGTACTAGATTTCCTCACTGTTGTGTAAGCGTTTTGTGTTGTCTGCTTTTTTAATCTTTTTTATGAAAGTGACAACAATCGACTACTGTCCACAATGTCATATAATGACATCAAGGTCTTAGTCGTTAAAACCACAACTTAATGATATATAGCAACTTGAGCTTGTTATTATTTTTGGGCAGAAGTTTGGTGTTCACGCTGGTTTCACTGACTCTCCGTCATTCTCTGTTTTCTGGACATCTCCTATTTTCTTGAGCCGCCATTGGCTGGACTGGAGGAAGCTGATGCATATTTTACCGGTCCATTGGTGGCTAATGGAGTCATTAAACACAAAAGAGTAAATATAAAGCATCCTATCAGTCATTATTTTACGTGAGCTTATATAACCAATAGATAGTGCTTTACATGTACTCGTTTTACAGGACGCGTTGTACACAGTTCACAGTAAGCAGATATAAATAATATTTATAATCGAGAACAGGGTGACTGAAGATAACGTCAGAAAGGTCAAAAGTGTTACTGCTTTATTGTATTTGAGCTATTGGCATCCGACATGTTAAGAAACACTTTATGGGGTTATGCTAAAAACATAACTCTCCCGCTCTCTTCTCTGACTTGCTCCTCAATCAATCAACACACAACCAAGCCAACCATGGACATAAATTGTCCTGTGCTTTTTACAGATTTATATGGCACGAGTTTGTTAAATGACGAAAGGCGTTTGCTATTCACCCGAGGTAATGTGTTCACATTAAACCCCCCCCCCCCCCCCCCCCCACCTCCTGTCGAGTGAAATTAAAAATAATGGCTAGGACAAAGCCAAATTATATTTTCTTAAAGATAACTCTGAATGATTTGCTGGTCGAGTCACAGGTTACAGGAGTGCAAGTCAGAACAGTGTTAGTCAGGACCTGGGAGATATAAAGGCCTCCTATCGCTGCCATAAGAGATGATGAGGGCATGGTCGTCCTGTGACCGACCAATAGGATGAGGCATTGAGGAAGGGGCAGTACATGGCCCAGAGCAACGGGTTCTCGTCGAGCAAATAACTTGACACGGTCCAAATAAGGAGTTTGTGAATTCCACTAAAGAGAGGGTCTGGGGGGTGAACTTCGGTTGGCCGTTTGCCTCTCTGCATCTGAGAGGACTCCCAAGGACTTGAACATTATATCTCCTTGTGATGCTTGCCTAATTTACTGCCTCATCACACAGACGCTCTCTGTTTCTCTCTCTTTCGTCTCTTTGTTTCTCTCTCTCTGTCTCTCCCTCTCTCTGTAACTCTCTCGCCCTCTCTCTGTGTCTCTCTCTCGCCCACTCTGTCTCTCTTTCTTTCTCTCTCTCTTTCCCTCCCTTTCTCTATGTCTCTCTCTCTTCCTCTCCCTCTCTCGCCCTCTCTCCCCCCCATCTCTCTCTCACCTTATCTCTCTCTCTCTCTCTCTCGCTCTCTCTCTCTGTCTCTCTACCATTCTCTCTCCCTCTGTTTGCATCTCGGTCTGCATCTCTCTCTCTCTCTCTCTCTCTCGCTCTCTCTCTCCTTTGCTCTCTCTCTCTCTCCCTCCCTCCCATGCTTTCTCTCTCTATCTCTCCCTCCCGCTCTCTACCACATACTATCTCATGCGGCACATCTCTCTCTCAATTGGCCTCCAGTCTCTGTGAGGGTATTGATTATTGGCTCCTACAGCAGACGAGGGCAGACAAGCTGTGGTGTACATACTAATGAGGTGTCCCAGGCAGTGGCTCTGGTTTCCAGCTTCTCCAGACGGTCTGGTCTGACTTTACATTAAGGCTGTTTGTATCTCGATGCAACAGCCAGACCGGGAAGAGGGATCGTTTTTCAAAAATGTGTGCTTTTCAAAAAACACACATTGGTCTCCCACAGCTTCCATCCACCTCAAGATGTTAAAGCTTCTGGTAGATGTGGGCAGAGATCTGGTCAATAAAAAGGTCTGTTAATGTATGGTAGGTTAGCAATGATAGAGATTTAGAGAGGTATGGCCAGCGAAGCATTAGGTACAATATGTTGTCTTATCTTTCTTTTAACCCTCCTTCACTATCCTCAAGATATGATGCATTTTTATTGTGTTTTGGGGAAGAGTGATATTGCGTTTGGGATAATTTGGTTTCACAGCAACATGAAACCTGTTGGCTCTATCAGACTAATATTTTAATATTAATGAATGTTAATATTTTTTGTGATAAGCAACTAACAACATTTTGGTACATTTGAAATGGATTTTATCGTGGCCCGTTTTGATCATCATGTCTTTATTGATAATACTCTACAGAGCTAATTAAGATAGGGGACCCCTTCCTTTTCAGATGTCAAACAATATAACTGTAAATGTAACCACAGTTTACAAATGACACTATAAGTTTACGTTTTACAAAATCCATCTATATACACATCCGGGCACACCTGGATGGAAACAAATAAACTGGAAATAGCTCTGGCACTCAAAGTTATTAATATCAGTGCAGTATGTTCCTTGCATAGCTTGTCAAAGTGTCTTATTATTTAGATACTTTAATTTGATCTCTCTGCACTTTCTCTGAACATGCGTCTCTGTGGCTGATTCATGACAGCGTGCCTTTCCGGTCTCATCAAAGCACACCAGCAGGGCTTTCGGCTTTCGGCTCTTATTGTCTCTTGCACATCCCCCAACATCACTATAAGGCTGAATACAATTACAACTTGTATTGTCAACAGAGTATGTCAATGTGCCCCCCCCCGCCCCCTTCTGTGCACACTGTGAAAGGTAGATGGAGGTTCACTCTGACAAGCAGGTGAGGGTAGTGTGGCTGCCTCTGTGTGTGTGTGTGTATGTGTGTGTCTGTGTGTGTGTGATAAGTGTATGACTGGCAGGCTAGCAGTCCCTGAGCCCTGTGTGTGTGTGCGTGTGCGTGTGCATGTGTCCCTGAGCAGTCCCACTGCTCTGTCAGCACAACGGAAAAAATAAAAATGTAAAAGTATGATTTAGTGAGGGAAGGAGGCAAGGGAGAGGAGGCTAAATATACATTAGACTCTAGAGACACTTTCTTATACTTTTACTTTTCTGCTCAGCACCAGTTATAGTAATAATTGTAAGAATGATTACAACTTTACCTTCATAGTACCTTTTAAGTAGAAAAGTGCTCCATAGGTGAATCGTTGAACCAGCTGAACAAAAAATGCCACAATAAATTGAAACAAATGGATCTAGATGTAATGGTTTTTTCTGGTCTTTCCCTTTGTAGCAAGACAACGCTACTACAGGGTTCTTTAGCAAGGAAGACGCGTGATTTCGCGAATTTTGTCGTCCCCCTCAGACCGTGGACCCGGTCTCCCTCTGGGGGAGAGCAGAACAGACATGAGTATATATAGTCGACAACTCATTAATCTCACCACCCACGGCTGCGTCGGTCCCCGAGATTGAGCCGCCCCGTCCCCTTGTTTGCAGCCGACGCCAAGCCACGCCTCCTTCTCACTTCACCCTTATAAACCCCAGGTCCAATTTCCACCTGCTTATTCAAATACATTCCCGTATTTACTTCTATGCTTATTGCTTTTGCTACCATGTGTCACATGTTAGCCCGGCATCAGACCCCTGCAATCTAAATATCTCTCCACTGTTTTCTTCCTCACTGCACAACCTGTGATGTCACTCCCAATGATTCCTATAATAGGGCACTAATAGAGTAATAGCAATGTGCAGTAATGATGTGTGCTACATCATCGTTCTTTATGTTCAGAGTTCACTGATGAACCCATTTGTCCTCATGCCAAACAGTGGAGCTGGTCACTGACAAGTTTATATAAAACAGTGTCACCAGAGTCAAGTCGCTTATTCTTATTTCACCTGCGAGGAAATTCGGAAATCGACAGTACGTAAATCTCCCAGACCGCTTTGGCAAGGTCCCCGGGGCCTGCTAAGCCAGGAGAAGATCTTGTCATATTGTTTTTTTAATAACACACAGCAGCAAAATATTGACTGTCTTCTGCAGGGTTATTGCCTTCACAGTGTTGTGGTCTCTGGTCCGCCGTAGATGGTGATACGGAGCAAAGCCACAGTGTGATCGTATTCATTAACTCTCCCTGCCTTTCTTTCTAACAGACCATAAAATTGAAAGCCGAGGCGCGGTTGGACCTGTTACGACAAGTGGGCGTCGCCGTGGATACCTGGCTGAAGAGTGCCATGAACCAGGTGTGTATTTGGGTCTGTTTTTGAAGAACACATCGGCAGCGATTTTGTGTGTGTGTGTGTGTGTGTGTGTTTATGTGAGAATAATTTGCTTGATTTTTTGGTTTGTATCTGCATGTATCCCTGCATCTGCATGTGAACACAGGTATAGATAGCATGGATTTGTCTGTGCTTTATCTTTTCAGTGTGTGTGTCTGTGTGTGTACACAAGCACCTCACTCCCCTCACTCTCTCCCTCTCTGCATGGTCCCAGGTAATGGAGGAGCTGGAGAATGAACGCTGGGCCAACTACAATTCCCATGATCCCTCACTCTCGGTGAGACCCCGCCCCTCACCACACCTCGGTTACCACTTTCTGAGCAAACAAAAATCCTCAATAGAAACTCAGTACAAGTACTTTTTATATGGAAATTGGCTAAGAAGCCAAACCACCCAATCTGAAACTCAGATCTCAACTAACAGCAATCAGAGACAGGAAGTAACTACTTAATTCAAACAATACAATTCTCGGAATACAGAAAAAAATACACCAACAGTTGGCAACTTGCTTACAAAAGTGGAAACTAGGTTACAAATAGAAAGAGCGCCGCGCCACAAACAGCGGCGTGCCACAATTGCATGAAGCAATACCTTCGGTTCCCACACATTGTCCCTGTTTTGCTGGTGAGATTTGCCACTATCATGGCGCTAGTGTTCTGTATGCCCTAATGACAAGGTATGGGGTAAATCTTAGAGCAAGTCGGCTCTTCTGCCAAAAAATCCCGTCCTCAATCATTTCAATTGCCAGCTAATTGCAGCCTGGGCCTGTGACACAGTCATTCATTACAGCAGATAGGCCTGTAGCCTCATACTACTTCATAACATAACTGTGACTCCAGCCTCACCAGGCCGTGGTCACTTTTGACTGAGAGCCACAGTCTTATGATAGAGTGCACGTCAGTCTTTTGTCCTTTTATTGGGCATTTCAACATGGGTGTGTACTTATATGAATATGAGATTAGATTTTACAGGCCTATATTGGGGATGTGTGGGTCTGCGACCGTAATCAACGTAGTCTGTTCACATGAGATGGACGCCATTTTAAGCAGTTTGAGGCAGAGACAAAACAACCCGGGAGGCAGAGACAGAGGGATAAACCTAATAAAAAATAAATACACACATATTTCAAATGTGTGTGAGAAACTGAAGGAGGGGCTGGTGTGAAGGAGAGAAGTGCAGCGAGAGGGAGAGCAAGAGAGGAGTACACAGGGCTTTGAAGGAAGTGGCGGGGAAGGGAGAGATGGAGGTGGAACAACGAGAAGGACAGTTAGTGGTGGTAAACGATGAGTGAACACAGCGGGGAGAGGTAGGGGGTTGTTAGAGCGATAAAACTGAGAAAAAATTGGACGCCAAGGGGAGAAAGATGAAGGGAGAGAGAGTTAGAGCGAAGGGAGAGAGAGCGAGAGAGCGGTGGAGGTGTCCAAAAAATACAAGGTAAAACTCATATGGGAGCGATAAAGAACAAGACAGTGGGTGGGATTCGTGACCCAGGGTGGAGGGCTAGAGGGATAAATGGGACTGTGCACACCGCTCTGTATTGGAGAGTGAACAACAACGTCTCCCCTCGGCCCCGTTCTCCGCCTCAACTCAACTTTATTAATGGGGCTGTGAAATACGGTGAAACCCAGATAACCCTGGGGTCCCAGAGGTCGTAACTGGCCTTTGTGACTATTTCCACTCAAAATAATGACCTCTCCCGGACCAATAAACATCCCCGCTGCTCAGCTGCCGAGAAGCCAAGATGAAGACGGAGCATTCTGCTGTCTAACACACCACCTCTGCGTGTTTGGCTGTGGTGGAGTCTATGAAATCTTGCCTTTTTTTCCTCTGGAAAGTCAAATCTGGAGGCGGGCGCGGGGGGGGAGGGGGGGGGGGGTAACTTGTGGAAAGGTACAAAAAAAATTGGATCCGGTTCTCTGATATAATATCCCTTCGAAAATAGTAAGTAAGGCTAAAGCAACAGCTCAAGGATCTCTAATAGGGGTGAGTCATTGATGCTAATGGCTGTTTTTGAGTGGTGTATACACCTTTCATTAGAGGGCATACAGGCGGGGAAAGCTTTTCCATCACTTTCTCCCTCGCACACACACACACACACACACACACATTCTAGCATGCATCTGTTGTCCGTTGCGACAGTTGAGTTTACTGTGTAAACAGAAATCCGATGACTCAACCATTAACTGGTACAGCATGACACTACACGCACACACACACACGCACACAAGCACACACACACACACACACGCTTTGTTACATAAAAGGCATACACAGAGCAGAGCACACTGTTGTGGGGTATGTGTACCAGTCACATGGCTCGTTTAGTAAGCCAATCAAAGTGCCCCAGGGACGGGGGGGGGGGGCAGGAAAAGGGAGGGGTCAGGGTAGGTGAAACCTTTCATCTTGCTTTACCTGCTGTTGGAGCTCAGTGCAGTCAGGTAGATAGGGTGTCAACAGCAGGTATCCAAGACATCAGACTAATTAGAAATGTAACGAGTGACCACCACTGGTAACAACTCTAGTTTGACCAAAGCAACAGAGTAAGGAAGGAAAAATAGTATCATTCTTTACAGCAGCCCAGCGAAATTAAACAGAGACAGTGCAGCGCTAAGAACCAAGATAGAGGACGAGGGGAAAGAGTTGAATCTGCGAGAGGGTAAGTGATACACTTGCCGCGCTTTAAGAACGTTTAAGAAGTTCCTCATGTGGGATGATTTTGGTATTTCGTTTCATGTTGTACTTAAAAGACACGGCTCAGGGGGTTGTGGTAATGAGTTAGCAAGACATCAGAGATTCCAGCGGGACTTTGAGATGAACTTGTGTGGGGAAAACACTCTGCTAATAATGGCTAAACACACTGCAGTCATTCTCATAGCATTCTGCTGTGTAATTGGACAATTGTTTTGATGTAAAAGGATTTTAGTCAATGTAATAGGTTTTTTCTTTCCATGATGTGATCTCGTCCTTGACGCTTGTTGCAATCATGATTTTATCTGCATGTGTGTGTTTGCATTCTGTTATCTATGTGTGTGTGTGTGTGTGTGTGTGTGTGTGTGTGTGTGTGTGTGTGTGTGTGTCTGTGTGTGTACCAGGGGCCGGTGGACCTGGACCGTGAGGAAGGGGAGGAGTGTGAGGAGAACATGGAGGTGTTTGATGACAGCAGCTCCAGCCCCTCCGGAACGCTACGCAACTATCCGCTCACCTGCAAGGTCCTGTACTCCTACAAGGTACGCATGTATACACACATGCACACACACACACACACACACACACACACACACACACACAGCAGGTAAGAGGGTGAGAGTGGGGGGAGGGAAAGAGAGAAGGAGGAAAAGAGAGAAGGAGGGAGATAGAGAGAGAAAGAGAAAGGAGGAGAGAGGGTAAGATGGAAAGAGAGAGAGAGAGAAGGAGGTAAAGAGGGAGGGAGAGAGAGAGGGAAGGGGCTAGATAGAGAGAGTGAAGGGTGAGGGCGAGAAAACAGGTAAGAGGGTGAGGGAGAGAGAGAAGGAGATCGAGAGGGAGTAGGACAGAGGAAGAGGGAGGTAGATAGAGGGGGAGGGAGAGAGAGAGAATGACGTAGCAGTCGACGTGCATGGAAACACAAACAGGACACAGGTGATATACTGTGTGTAAGAAGGGCTCTCCCATGTGTTGCATGTAACAGTAGACTTTCTATTGTCTGCTCTTTCACACTCTCTCCCTCTCCTCCCCCTCCCTAGCTACTGCTCTCTACTCTCCCATGTCTGTTGCTGTGTTTTCAGTTTCCATTGTTTGCTCATTTCGATCACTCGCTCCTACAATGTTAACGTGATCAGTTTTTACATCCCAGAATTATGTCTATACGTGTCCATGGGTTGTTAGAGTTTAGGCCTAGTGAAGCCATTATTTCTTACTATGTGATCTCTACCTTTTCTCTCTCTCTCTCTCTCTCTCTCTCTCTCTCTCTCTCTCTCTCTCTCTCTCTATTTGTCTTTATGTCTCTTTCCCAGGCCTCCCAGCCTGATGAGTTGACCATTGATGAACAAGAGATGTTGGAGGTCATCGAGGATGGTGACATGGAGGACTGGGTTAAGGTACACACACACACACACACACCCTTAAATACACACACACACACACACACACACACACACACAACACACACACACACACATACATACATACACATACACACAGACAAATACACATAAACAATACACACATTCTTATGACTGCAGCAGGCACACAGAGCCCACCTCATCACTGTTTAACCTGCGTATGTGGGTGTGTACACAAACGTCTCTGAATAAGTGTGTGTTTATCTGCGCGTGTGAGAGAGGGAGAGTTCCTGTTCTTCTAACATCTGCCCCCCCCCCCCAGGCCCGCAACAAGACGGGGCATGTGGGCTACGTCCCGGAGAAGTACCTGCAGTTCCCCACCTCCAACAGCCTGCTGAGCATGCTGCAGTCCCTGAGCACGCTGGACACACGCTCACACACCTCCTCCAACTCCACCGAGCCGGAGCTGCACACAGGCTGCCTCAACGGAGAGAACAACAGTAGGGACACATACACACACACACACACACACACACACACACACACACACACAGTCAACACACTCAAAGGAGAGAACAACAGTAGGGAGACACACACATGGATGGGTGCATACACATACACACACACACACTCAACAGCGAGAACAACAGTAGGGAAAGACACACACCTAAGGGCACGCATGTACACATGTGCAAAGAAAACCGCTGTGAGGAAACGGCATGCCTCCACGCACACACATACACATTCATTGTAGAGAACAATGGTAGGGAAACACACGCGCACGGCACACGCACACACATTCAACAGAGAAAACAATAGTCGGGAAATGTGCACAGGCCTGTGCACACGCACAATAGTACGGAAACACAGCATGCAGGCCCAAGCACACACATTATTCATGGAGAAAACAGCAGGCGCACGCACGCACACACATATTCAAAACAATAGCAGGGAAACGCACACATGTGCACACACAATTGTAATCATAATAATAATAATAATACATTCCATTGATATAGCGCCTTTCAATAATCCCAAGACGCTTGTACTAAGGAAACACACACGGACAGGCACACACACATCAATGGAGAAGAGAACAATGAGAAAATACGCACACACACACGCATGCATCACACACACACACACACACACCAACCCACACACAGCCTAGTCAAAGCATAGCTTCTCTCACTAAATTAACTGTCCCTCCATTAAAGTCTGACTTGATTACACTCCAGCTGCTTTATTGGGGTTGTTCATTATCTCACTTCCATTAATGTCTTTGATACGACTGCATGTGGCCCTCTTAAAACAGATGAGGAACGCACAGGAAATACAGGGCTTCCTTATGGTTTAGTGTGATGAACAACCCAGTTCTATGAAAACACATTACAAAAATCTGTTTTCTAATCCCCAGGAAAGAAAAAAAGTAATTCTCCATGCATATTCCTTTCCCACCAATTCATTTTGGGATGTTTGTTCATCTCCAGCCACCAAATAGTGTGTGTTTGTTGTGTGTGAGAGAATCTTGTAGCTAACCCTTAGTATGTAATGAAATTAATTATGTGTGTGAGATTTTTTCTGTTGATGAAAATTACCGTTTTCCTAAACCGCTACTAGAAACAATCATAATCACCGTCCTTGAGACTTGTCTGTCTCTTTTACTGTCTAATGTACTAAGTACTACTGATTAGCTAAAACATCTAAAATACTGGATAACTGACAACTGTCATTATTTCCCATTTTTAGCTCCCTCCTTACTCCTTACTCCTTAGCAACTTCTACTCCCTCTGTCCCCCCCCCCCCCTCATTCCCTCTATCCTCCCTCTATCCTCCCTCCCTCTATCCTCCCTCTATCCTCCCTCTATCCTCCCTCTATATCCTCCCTCCGTCCCTCCCTCCCTCCCTCCCTCCCTCCCTCCCTCCCTCCCTCCCTCCCTCCCTCCCTCCCTCCTCCCTCTATCCTCCCTCTATCCTCCCTCCCTCTATCCTCCCTCCCTCTATCCTCCCTCTATCCTCCCTCTATCCTCCCTCCCTCCCTCCCTCCCTCCCTCCCTCCCTCCCTCCCTCCCTCCTCCAAGTTACCAAAGCCCCATCCACACATGCAGTCTATCCCAGAAATGTTTCCAGCATGGGGGTCATGTGTGATTGGGAACATGGATCGAAATCCCAGAAAATCTGTACCGCCAGTTTCCCACCTCAAGACCTAGTGACATTTCCGGAAAAATGCCGATACGGCTGCATTGTGAATGAAAGCAGTAACACTGCACGGAGAGGCACGCCAAGGGTTATGTCCGTCTGACGTAAGACGCTTTCACGTGGAGCGAACCAATCACAAGACTCCGCTGATGACGTATTTTAATCCGCGACTGTTAAGTAAGGCGCCAATGCTTTACCGATGATTCGGTAACTATATCAATACAACTTCTTTTGTTTGCAAAGAAGCGATTTTTTTCAAGAATGCCTGGAAATAGGACAGATTCAGAAATTAGGGAGCTCCTCTCAGTCCACGCAGAGGGTGAAATTGAAAGGCAGCTATCTGGAAGTGTTGCATTACCGCCATCTGCTGGACTGTCCCTTGGCCCATCTGCTCTGGCATTGCTGTGCCGTGTGTGAAAGGGCGCAAGACGGGAATGCTCCAGAACGTAGCTGCATGTGTGATTACTGAAAATCACTAGCGGTGCCTGAATGGTTTTCCCAGTAGTCTACCTGGAACTATGTGTGAAAGACGCTCAACTAGGAAGTTCCTCTACAGTCATTTTGATAGTCGTCTGATCTCCCATCTCTCTCTCTCTCTCTGTCTCTCTCTCTCTTACCCCCCCCCCCCCCCCCTCCCCCACCCATTAGATGCGTATGTGCGCGCTCTCTACGACTATGAGGGCCAGGCGGAGGAAGAGCTGTCATTCGTGGAGGGCGCGGTCATCCGGCTGCTAAGCCGCGACACGCAGACGGACGACGGCTTCTGGGAGGGGGAGCTCAACGGCAGGGTGGGGGTGTTCCCCTCAGTGCTGGTGGAGGACCTGGCCGAGAACGGAGAGGTTGGAGGAGGAGGTGGAGGAGGAGGGACAACTGTGGACGCGCCGGTATGCTGGTGCTGGAACGCACACACACACACACACACACACACAGATTGATACTCAAACATTGATACAAACATACTTACAAATGCAGACACACACGCAGCGACGGTGATACTCACAGATGTGCAGAGACACACACACCCCCACACACACACACACACACAGACGCATACACACACATACAGTATACAGACAAACTCATACTGTGTTCTCATTGGTTGGAATGTTGGAATGCCCCCAAACATTTTAGAGGAAGTTAACTTAAATTGCCATACATGAGTCATTTCATATACACAAACTCAGTATACACACACACACACACACACACACACACACACAAGTTTTGCTGTTAGGGCTCAGCAGACCTGCCTGTTGTGCCCTCAATCTCTCAGCAGGCCAGAGGAGGGGGAAAAACAGAGTTGATCAGAGCCAAGTGCCAAGCCGCCCTGTTCCTGCCAGCCCTTGATAAAGGAATGAATGCTAGCTAGAGAGAGAGAGAGAGAGAGAGAGAGCAAGAGAGAGAAAGAGGGCGAGATTGAGCTGCCCTAATAGCAGCTCAATGACAGGAAGGATGTAGCCTCTCCCTTCCAATGAGCCCTAAGACATAACACACCATGCTGAGATGTACACAGCTCTCAGGCCAATTAGTGGACACACACACACACCCACACACACATGCACACACATATATGAGCACATAATTGGGTACAACTATCAACATATTGTATCACACCAAACCTTCTCTCTCTCTCTTGCTCTCTCTCTCTCTCTCTCTCGCTTTCCCTGCAGGTGTCCCTCTCTCAGAAGATGATGTCATCGCTGCCGCCCCTGCCCCTGTACGACCAGCCTCCCATAAGCCCCTTCACCAGCCCTGAGAGCGCCTCCACCACGCCGCCGCCCCTCCCCCGCTCGCCCTCGGCCACGCTCAACGGGGAGCACAAGGCCCCGCATCCTGTACACAAGGGCCCGCCCGTCACCCACAGTAAGAGACGCACGCACACACACACGCACACGCACACGCATGTGTGTTGGTGGTGGTGGGTTATCGTTCGTGTTAAACCGCCTGCCGCATATGCTTTGCTCATTTGGTCATAACAAAGTCATAATGATCTCAACAACCACTTTCTGTGTGTGTGTCTTTCTCTCTCTCTCTCGCTCTCTCTCTCTGTCTGTCTGTCTGTCTGTCTGTCTGTCTCTCTGTCTGTCTGTGTCTCTCCCTCGTTCCAGATCACAATTCTGGCCGGAGTCCAGTGTCTCCGGGTTTCCCTCAGCCCCTCCGCTTCACCCCTGACGGAGGCCCGGGCAAACTCCGCCCTGTGAGTATCAAACGCGCTCCTTATCCTTGGCTGTACAGTCACTCATCCATTGTGTACCTCACCTCGCCCGTCCAATAGAGCGGTGCAGGGATGACGCATTTCTGTAGGCCAACCCGGAAGTTAGCGTCGCCCTGGGTTCCCTCGACAAAAAGCCAATGGGGTTTTTCCATTGGATTTTGGATTATTGCAGAAAATAAGCTCTGTGGCAAACAAAAGTTTATGATACTCACACGTTTTGTTAAGCAAGATAGTCTTCACCAATGAACACCACTTTCATGACTTTCGAAGCGTAAATGCAATCGCCAGAAAGAAGACATGTAAAAGCTTCAAAATTCACGAGTGGGGTATTTACCGACGTATCTTATGTCGTAAAACAAAACGTGTAAATCTCTTAAGCTTGTGTAAAACCACAGACCTTATTTCAGGCATCTAACCAAAAACCCATTCAAAAAACCTTCCTGCACCACTCTATTGCTTCACTCATGTGCAGGTAGGGGGTTAGGGGGCGTCTTGCTCTGAGCAGGTAAGACATTGCGGACATTGGGGTTCGAACCAAGAACCTTCCGGCTGGGACCCTGAGCAGTGTCCTGTACTGGACCGTCCTAGTTTAGAGCGTCAGTGTGTTTTGTGTGATCCTGCTGCTGATAGTCTCGTCCTTGTTCCCCCCCCCCCCCCGCGCAGGTACGTGCCGCCCCCCCTCCTCCCAAACAGCACCCCCGCAGGAAGCAGGAGAAAAGCGACAAGACGGAGGAGGTGGAGATCACACTGGTGTGACTGCAGACGGACGGATGGATGGACAGATGGACAGATGGACAGAGAGAGAGAGAGAGAGACAGAGAGAGAGAGAGAGAGAGAGAGAGAGAGAGAGAGACAGAGACAGAGAGAGAGAGAGAGAGAGAGAGAGAGAGAGACATGCCCAGTACAGACTTGGGAACTGAACTGCTCTGATCCTCACAAAAAAAAATAAAAAAGGGAATGGAACCCACCTCACCGCCACGCTCTTCCTCATCCTGGTGATGAAGAGGAGGAGGGACAGGAGAATAAAGCGGGGGTGGCCAAGGGACCACTGGCTCAGCCTCCTACAGAGTGTGGGGGTGACCCACCTCCACCCACTCAGCCCACCCCACCGTGTCCTCCGCCACCTCCTTATACCGCCTTAAAGCCTGGCCTCGTCCGGCAGCCATCTTGAAAGAAGGAGTTCTGCTGGAGATCGGCAAGGAACAGGAAATGAGGAGGAGGAGGAGGAGGAGGAGGAGGAGGAGGAGGAGGAGGAGGAGGAGGAGGAGGATGGTCGCTACTTAATGATAATTGGCATAGCAACAAGGTGGTCCAACTGTATGCCAACGTATTAGAAGATATTATGTCAACGACCTGCCAGACCAGGTTATCCTGCTGTTTGGAGTCAACCTTTATTGATTCAGCGGGGAAAACAAAAAACCCACTGAATAAATCAAGGTTGTCTTTCCATGGACATGAAAAAAGAAAAACGTTTTTCAAATAATAACAATTGCGGACATGGCATGTTTGCATACAAAAAAAACCCCCGGAGATACACTTGCTGCCACGCTGAATCCTTATTTTGAGAGTTGGGGTTGGCTGAGTTTGAGAGGGTCAAGTTGGAGACAGAATGGTGTTATGGTGCACAAAAGCCCAACCCTATCCTTGCCATATACTGTCCCATCCCCCCGCCTAACCCCCCCACCCCCCCACCCCCCCAACCCATTCAATGTATTAGTACAGTACATTACTGTCGTCATAGGAACGTCCCAGCGAAACATTTCACATAGACTAATAATGCAGTTGAACATGTTTGATATGTAGTGGACGTTTTGACTTTTGTCACATTTCGGAAAAAAAATAATAAGGGCGTTGTAAATACAGCAGGGAAGAAGGAGAGAGAGCGAGATAGAGAGACAGAATAAATAAATAAATAAATAAAGAGAGAGAGAGAGAGAGGAATGGGTGGCTGGATCCGCCCCGGGCGTTTTAGTCCTTACTTTCAGCCCTTCTTTCCTCCGCTCCTCTCCTCCTCCTCGTTTGCATCCCACTCATAATCATGTGCATCGTGTTAACTGTGAGTTTGGCACTCACTTGAAGCAGCGGTAGACACACGCGCACACACACACACACACACACACACACACACACACACATTATTACTCTCATTAACACAAACACATAAACACACACAAACACGGTGGCTATATGGTCCCTGTGCTTCTTCGTGTGTGCGCCCAGCGCCTGTCTGTATCACTAATATTTAGTCCTGGAAGAGGTTTGCAGTGCAGGAGATGGGGTGGGGGATGCGGGGACATTGATCCAAGACCCAACAGGATTGATGTAATCCTCTTTTGCGGTGATTTAGAGAAGCGTCAATGTGCAATGGGACGGTTTCATTTAATTTGATTGAGACAGGGTGACAAAGAACAGAAACAAAATGGAGTCAGGGTCTCGGGCGAGTCAGATGGAAAGTGTTTTATTCTGTGTTACTTTAATCCTCCCATGTCCCCGATGGCTCCTTCTTCTGTTGTGTTAATTATCTACATTTCATGTACTGTCATTGAACAGACCCGCTTCGTGTTTTCCTTTTTCGCCGCACCTCTTTAAGCTTCTGTGACACAGCTCTGAGCCTAAAACGTATTAACATGCATATTCAGTTCAGTATCACCCCTCACCTTTTGTAGTTTTAATTGTTTTATGGATGAACTTTGCCCCATGGCAAATGAGACAAATGAACAAGAAAAAAGGGCAAAAATGTATGTGAAAGATATGTACGATTTTTAAAATGCTCTTTCAAAACTCACTTTCACACACGTCTAGCTAGATGGGAAGCGCAACCACATGTACAAACGGAGCGAGATCAAATCGCATATCTTTCTTTGTTTGAATCGGAGGTAATTAATCTTATTAAAACTCCCTCAAAGCCTTTTCCCTCCTGCCTAAAAGGCAATGTAGCACTTTTATTTATTTAAAAGGTAGCAGTGTGTTGTTCCCTTTAAGAAAACCAATCTCCCAACATATTTGAGCTAGATGTGCTTCTCCTTAGGGCACTAGAGTTGTAACTGTTTTAATTTATCTAACGCACACTAGTTCTAATCACTCCAATTGTGTGGACGATCCTCTTTGTATCAGTGTGACTGAATTTTTTTTATTTTGTATTATTTTATATTATTATTATTATTATTATTATTATTATTTTAATCTGCCATCTTTGTAAGGGACGGCACGGTTAAGTTGGACATTGTACATTTGTGTTTACCTTCAACTGAATCATTCAGAATACAGCTAAAGTGTATCTTCGTGGAGGTGCAGACAGTGCACTTGGTGTTTGAGACGGGTGTGAGCAGATGCGTGGGGGCATCATGTATTGTGCTTCTCAGAGGAAGAGCGGACGGGTGTACGAATAACACAGTGTGCTCCACACACACGCCCTGTTGACAGTCTCTTTTAGTTGGCTAAGGAAAACATTTCTCTTTAAAAGTCTCAATCTTGGATCAAATGTAAGTGTTTCCTTCCTGACGCTTGATGGGGAACACATGATAACGATTTCTTTTTGCAAAGTAAACATGACGTTGCGTCTGCTTTCTCAAAGTGAGTCCACTATGACGTATTGTGTAACACAGAACATGCTGTGTGTAGACAACACAAGGCATTAGCAAAGCCTGTTTGTATAACCTTTTTGTTTCTCGCTAAATTCCAAGAAGTAGCAGGATTTTTTTATTTTTTTTTTACAAGGCAACTTGGACAGCGGCCTGGTGTTGATCTCTCTGAGATCTTATTAATAATATGTTCAAACTTGTTTTGAAGTTTATGGTTTACAGAAGTGTCCCACGTTCTGCAGCCAACAATCAAAACGATCAATCAAACCTTGAAGTTGACAGTGCACTCCCCGTTCAAACCTTTCCTATTTTAGAAGTCCCTCTTGGCAGGTTCAGTGTTTTTATTATTTGTTCTGAGCTTGTTTTGTTGTTTTTATATACATATATATATGAGACTATATTTTCATCCTTTTTTGATTAGGGGAAGTTGCACAACTGCTATATAATAGATGCGGTGGAACGACTGGCCTTCTGTCTATTCATAGATTATTGCCATGTTATCAATAGCAAGAAAAGGTGCAAAATTGATTTCTGCATATTCATATTGGCTGTAAAAAAACCCAACAACAACAAAGTTTGTATTTATTGTGTACAAATGTTAATAAAAAATATGGGAAAATGATCAGGTGTTTCTTTTTTATGCATGTGTATGTGTGTGTGTGTAATCTGCATGTTGGGTGTGGTCTTGAGTACATGTGTGTGTGTGTGTGTGTGTGTGTGTGTGTGTGTGTGTGTGTATTCCTGTGTGAGTGCATCTGCATGTGTGGTGTGTCCTTAAGTACATGCCTTTCATGTGTGTGTGTGTGTGTGTGTGTGTTTTTTCTTCTTTGTTATATGTTCAGCCCTCCTCTAAGATGGGTGTGAGCGTCCATCCAGGACACAGTGAGCACATGAGCTCCCTGTCCCCCTTACCCCCCCCCCCCAGCACACCCAGCATGGGGCCAGAGAGGAGGCAGGCGGCGGCTGGTCACATCCCTCTCTGCGTGCTCAGCTCCTTGTAATAACTACAACTTTATGAAGCCTGCTGTGTGGTTTACTACTGGCACACAACCATTGAGACCTCGGTCAGACAGGGGCTGGTGATGGAGGAGTCTTCGCTGCCGGGATCCGAGCCCTGCTCCTCCTGTGTGAAGGTCTATCTCGTCTCCAACCCAGAAGGTAGGCTGGTGGCTCTGTAGTCCACATCAAGGACATGACTCTCATGTATAGGAATTACATCATTGTGTGTGTTGTAATGCTTGCTGTGCAGGACACCCGGTCTTGGGTGTGGAGTTGTCCAATGGGGCTGTATTATTGTGTGTGTGTGTGTGTGTGTGTGTGTGTGTGTGTGTGTGTGTGTGTGTGTGTGTTGTGTGTGTGTGTGTGTGTGTGTGTGTGTGTGTGTGTGTGTGTGTGTGTGTGTGTGTGTGTGTGTGTGTGTGTGTGTGTGTGTGTGTGTGTGTGAAAACACAGACTCGGTGGTGGAGCGCAGGGCTCTGAGAGAGACTGTGTTTCCCCGGCTGCGGGAGCACTGCAGGACCGCGCTGGGACTGGACCTCACGGTGAGTCTTCGGGACCGGACTTTCTTTTGTCGTTTTTTTTTTTTTTTCAGCTGTCCCCGATTGGCTCAAATGAATAGCTCGTCTACTTTCGCAGTTGAACCTGTGTGTGTGCGTGTGTGTGCGTGCGCGTGCGAGCGTGTGTGTGTGTGTGTGCATTCCTGCATGTGTGTTTTTGCATGCATCTGTCTCGAGAGTGGGTCTCCCGCATGTACTCTTGTGTCTTCAACACAATCTTCAGTAGCCTACATCTGTGATTGTGTGTGTGTGTGTGTGTGTGTGTGTGTGTGTGTCTGCAGGTGACTGATCCGTACGAGTCCAGTGATCCCAACAGGTGGCCTGACCGGAGGACCAGGAGGCAGCTGATAGAGCAATGTCAAAACACCTCCAATGGCCCCTTCCTACTGGTAAATACACGATAAGGAGGACACATAATAAATAGGCCTACACAATAAGAGTCCCTGGTCATGATGTCATCAGCAGCATGTGGTACAGGAGCCCTGTAGCGGATCTGCTGCTGATGAATCGAGAGCAGGATGTTAATTGAGGTATGAAATTATAATGATGATTAAATGATTTAAAGGTCCCCTATTTTACCACCAGGTGTGATGTTGATTACCCATTTCAAGCCATGTCAAAAGCTACCCTCTAATGACATCACAAGTGGGAGTGTCCACTGTGGGAGTGACCTTTAAGACCAACAGGTCTTCTCTGTGACATTGAGATTCATTCGTTGTTCTACTGCTTCACCCACATTGCTGCGGTTCCTTCCTTGTCCACGCGGGGGCACTGCAGGCGCTGGTGGGACATCAGTATGGCACGGCCAGTCTGCCCTCTCATGTGGAGGTGGCAGAATACCAGATGTTGCTCCAGGTGTGCCAGCAGGCGGGAATCAAGACCAGCCCCCTGGAGAAGGCGTACCGGAGAGACGAGAACTGCATCCCACCCTCCTATCGGCTGCAGGCGCGTGCTGGTCCAACCCACGGCCCCATGGAGAGCAACGTGAGATTGACTCAGTTCATAGATGATGATTGAATGGCCATTTTTTAAAACTTGTTTTTGCAGTATAAAATGCCAGCATGCAGTTCAAAGAGTTTATTTTCTTATTCATATTTCTAGAACAGACTCAATGACCGCCACCCTCCTCATGCCCACCCCATTTCCTTTCTCCTCTTAATCCCCACATTTGTGGAATGAATCAACCCTATATCCAGAGCGTTTGTGGTCTCCATCCAATAAACACAGAGCCTGTTCCTTCCTTCTGTCACAGGGAGGGGCCGGGGGAGGCCAGACAACGAGGACGGATAAAGGAGAGGAGGAGCTGAAAGTATTTCAAACCGCTCTGGGGCTATGTGTCCAGGGAGGTCTAATGACGCAAGAGACAGCCCACGACTATCTAAGATCAGGTAAGCCCATTGTGTGTGTGTGTGTGTGTGTGTGTGTGTGAGTGTACATCTAGTCCTACTAACTTGACATGGGCCATTGGATTCCTTGACAGAGCTTGACTGTGGATCTACGACTGGCTCTGCAAGGGGGCTCTGGTGATGGCATCGCGAGACGCTGCCTGGTGTATGTTCACAGGGTCCTCAACGCACTCGGCCAGAGGAACGGGAAGACGCCGAGCTGATCCGGACCCAGACCCGCGACTCACTCCACAGATACTGGTATGACAGCCAGGGTTTTATAGCGCATGTTACACCACCAACCACTGATTTATGTCCACTTAAGGGGAGATGGTACACTCCACAAGCACAGTGAAGCCACTACTCACCCACCCTCTTGCCCAGCTTGAGACAAACCTTTCACAGACCACCGCATATGCAAATGGTAAAAAATAGATGAATATACATGCAGTGGCTGAGCAAAGAGTGCCAGCGCCCCCATTGATTTTAAAAAATCAATGGAAAATATTACAATACAAAACATATTATCTGTCGCTTCTTCTCCTCTCCTGTCCTCTCCCCCATTCTTTTCATCCTCCTCTGTCTCTCCCTCCTCTGTCCCCCAATCCTCCAGTTCACTCACTGAAGTTAGCCACCGATCCATTTTTGTTTCAAGCGTGAGGTGTGCATGTGCAGTGAGCTTTGGAATGAAATAATAGCAAGCAATAATACTTTATTTACTGAACAATATTTCTAATATATATTTTTCAATTTTCTACATTATTTTTTGCTCTGCTGATGTCTGCCAGACAACAGCACAGTTGCAATCAGGCTGTCAGAGGAGGGGAAAGAGAGGAATAGTTGAGTGTCGTCTGCGTAGCAGTGATGGAAAAATCATGCAAAGTGATTACAGAGTCTAAAGAGCTAGTGTATCGGTAAAACAGAAGCGGTCCTAATACTGAGCCTTGAGGGATGCCGGTGTCAACGGAGCAGGGTTTGGACAAGGAGCCATTCCATGTGACCTGGTAGGTGTGGTTTCGTCAGGTAGGATGTGAACCAGGATAGCGCGTCAGAGTCAGCGATGCCGAGTTCTGTGAGGGTGGCGAGGAGGGTCTTGTGGTTCACGGTGTTGAACACCGCAGACAGGTCAAGGAGAATGGGAACCGACGAGAGGGACTGGCACAGAGGCACGGAAGGACTCTGTCACCGTGAGGTGGGCTATCTCAGTGGAGTATGCAGTCTTGAAACCTGACTGATGAGGATCTTGAATAAGCATAAGATTAGTGCAGCTTTAAGGCCCAGAGATTAAAGCTTAATCCAAACAAGGCTGATTTGATTCGTCGATATATACCCTGTGATGTGGTCATAATAATAACATAACATGACTACTTCCCTGTAATTACTTCCTCTCCTCTATTCTATGCCAATACTTTGTGTTGTATCGTATCTACACAGCCGTCTGGTGACCACTTCCTGTCGCGGCTCTGTGATGACTTCCTGCCAAGTCTTGTCCCTTCCTCTCAGCTCCTGATGTACACAACCACAGAATGCGACTATCGCTACGGATACACGACGGCCAGGCGGCGAGCCTACACCGAGTCTCTCTGTCACCAGGTGTATTCTGACCTGTTGGACCTGCTGAACAACCATAACCCCTTACCTGTCCGTCACCTGACGCACCTTGATGACGCGTTGGCCAGGGAGCTGGCTGGACAGCAGGAACTGTCTTGTATCTTGTCGCGTCTTTATGATGTCACTCGCCCAGAAGAGGAAGAGGTCATAAAATGTTTTTTGTATTTATTTTTTATTTTATTTTGATTTGTATGCTTTACATAGGCACAACTAATAACATTGTGGACTGATGATGTACATGTGCACTATGCAAACATGTCTATGTATAATCAACTAACAAACTCGTTTACGGTTGTTGTTTGCAGATAAAAACCTACTTGTTGGAGGAGGAGAAACTGTGCCCGTTAGTGGTGGGAGGTGGGCCGTGCACTGGGAAAACAGTCTTGGTTGCACACTGCTGCCAGCAGGTAAAAAGTTGAAAAGGTTGATTTAATCAGAAAATTCCAACCATATTTGCCACATTTATAATACAATCTTTTTATTTGTCTCTTTTTGTGTAATTCATATGTAAACATGTGCATATGTATGTCTTGACACATAGACACTCATGTTAATAAAATAAACACTGATGAATTGAAACATCATAACAAGGCAAATGTTCAAAGACCACACATTGTTAAGTAGTTCTCCACATAGAGAACTGTGGTATTAGTGCCCCATTTAAGTTAGGGGTAGGTTATGTTTTCCTTTCCTCATACAAAGTACAATTCTGTTTCTGTTTCCGTTTCTCCACCTACAGGTGGATTCGTGGCTAGCTGATCAAGACCCTGTGATCATTCCTTATTTTGCTAGCATAGCGATTAACCCATCACCAAAGCACTTCCTCTCCTGCCTGTGCTATCAAATAGCTTGTGGCTACAGACAACCAGGGGACACCACCTGCAAACTCGAGCTCTCGCAAAACCTGCCCTCTCACCTGGATCCTAATCCTGAACCTTGTAGTGCAGAGAACCACCAGTCCATCTCTAATCGATGCTCTAGCACTGACCCCAAACCCCAAGACCCTAACCCTCCAGAACACAGAATTGAGCAAAGTATCCCCCGCCAGTATTTTAAACCTGACCTCTCTCCATCTTGGCTCAAAGATCACCTCTCCTCACTTCTCTCCCGTCTTCCTTCTCCCAAACGGCCTGTTATCCTAATGCTGGACGGCCTGGATCAAATCAACAACATCCATCAACAACACATGGTCCAATGGCTTCCTTCCCCACTCCCTCCTAGCGTCAAACTCATCCTGTCGGTGTCCAACCGGCACGCGCAGGCCTTACAAGCCATCCGACTACACTACCCAGAATACACTTTGTCACCTCTCCCTGTTTTAAACAGCATTGTGCCTACCGAGGAGGAGCAGAAGGAGAGCGACGGTTCGCTGAGGGAAACAGGTCAGACACAGAGCAGAGGCTTTGGGTTTGTAGAGTTAAAGTCAGTTGAGAAGAGACAGTGTGTCAGGATGGTTGCTTCCCTGCTCAGCAGTTCTGGAAGGAAAGTAACATCTGGGCAGCAGACTCTGGTTAACCAGGCTTTGAGTTCTTGTTCTCTGATTTTCTACGCTCGCCTTCTGCACTCGCACACCTTGCTCTGGACCTCAGGTATAACATGTTCATATTATATGAAATCTTTTATAGTAGGCCTATAGGTAATGAGACCCTTAACCACAACTGAGAAAATTTCAGTAAATATAATCAGTTGTTACAATATTTATTGAGATTCATAACAAAATCCTAAATATCTATTTAAAAAGTGTAACTTCTTCAAAATGTGTGCTTTTGTTGATAGTACAAATGTGAATATCACTATTCTGTTGTTTATCTTTCATCTGCTTAGATTCAGAAGTGGTGGAGTCCTCGCTCCCCAATGATGTCCATGCCTCCATTTCCTCATTGCTGGACCTCCTCGAGCAGAAGCATGGTCCGTCTCTGGTGCGTCACTGCCTATCCTACCTCACCCTTTCCAGGACTGGGCTCACTGAAGCTGAGCTCACTGACCTGTTGTCCAGTGACGATGAGGTGCTGATGATGGAATACACGCTAAGAGGTGAAGCCCACCCATCCAAGTTGAGGGAACCACACGTGGATGTGGAGAGACTCCTGCTGGACCTGAGGATGTTTCTCGCCAGGAGGACTGTGGCTGCTGGGACACACGTGTTGTTTTGGGTGTGCAGGCATTTTGGCCTGGTGGTGACTAAGAAATATCTAGGCTGTCCCGAGTTGAGGAAGCAGCTTCATTCAGTGATGGCAGACTATTTTAATGGCCGATGGGCCCTTGGAAATGCAAAACCACTCGTTATTACGAGGGAGCCTGAGTTATCAGGAATAAAGGAGATAGGGTCAAGCGATACTAACGCAGCTTTTTCTGAAACTGCCCAAATGACGGTGTACATAGACAGGCAGCTACCATGCCAGCCCTTTCTCTTCAGGTCTTCAGAACCTTTGTCCTCTGCTTGCAAAGAGGTAGGTTTAGTGAACCTAAGGATGATCCTAGAGTTGCCCTATCACCTGCAAGAGAGTGATAGGTGGGAAGAGTTGGAGTGTAAGTTATTACTGTCACTTGGCTTTCAGCAAGCTATGGTTCAAGCAGGTCTTTTAGGGGATCTGGTAGCCATGTTGGAGGGAGAGAGTAGGTCACAAGTGGTCACTTTGCCCAGGGAACGAGCCATCTTAGCCAGCATGCTGAAATCCACTGCATGCATACTTCACAGCTCTCCCCAGGAGCTCCCAATGTTGATGGAGACCAGACTTCTTCCTTATGTCGGAGACTACCCAGAACTGGAGGTCTACATTCAGGAGATTGAACAGGAGAGAAAAAGAAGAGGAAGCAGCATAAGCGTCGTGCTTTGCCCTGCTTCTTCCACTATTCCCTCAATTCAGTGTTCCCTGAGTGAGGTGATACAAGAGCAGAGTTTTATAACCGAAGTCACTGTGACAGCGTGCAATGTTGTAGTGGGGGTCATGGAAAGTGGTTCTGCTTGGATGTGGAGAAGCCCATGGAGGGAGGTAGAGCAACTGTCCTTGAGCAACAAACAACTCAAAGTGAAGTTTTCTCAAGTGAGGAGTACTGGTAGAAGAATCTTGCTGTCAACATACTGCCACATGGTTTTCTTATTAGATGTCACCAGTCCAGAGACGTTTGTAGAAGTTCAGGGCCTACTGAAAACTGAGTTTCAGGATGAGACAGATCAACACACACACATAATTGAGGGATGTGTGGAGAGTAAGGAAAATCTGTGCGTGTGGTGGAAAGACAACCGTTTTGTTTGTGTGTTTCATGGCGCCAAAGACAAACCCCTGACTTTTCAGTGTCAGAGCTCTGTGACCTGTTTGGTTTGTTCCACTGATGGTCATTACATGTACTGTGGGCAGGAAACAGGCGCAGTGGCTTTATTTGACATAAACAACACCAAACCCATTCGTGAATGTTCAAACCCAAATCAGAATGCTATTCTAGCACTCATCCTCTGTGAAGAACAGTGGGATGTGGCATGTGTTGACATTACCGGAAATATAACACTCTGGAATGTGAATGGTAAGCATTCACGACCTGCTTTTTTACGTGAGTGTTGTAGTGGTAAAAGTGGCAACAGCATTCTCAATATGGATTTCTCATATGAACTAGCCACCTTATTGGTATGTGAAGCTCAAGAGATTACAGTGTGGAACACACATGAATGGGTAATGTGGGGCCAGTTCATGGCTCCACAGGAAAAGGCTTTCATCCAGGCATTACTAGCCCAGGAAGGTCATCTCTTCCTGGCTTTGCTACAATCCTGTTCCCTTGTCCTGGTGTGGAAGATAAGCAGTGGGGAGTGTGTTCTTTCCCTTGACACAAGCAGCAGCACATCTGTTCCTAGACTTCTCAAAACAGCCTCAGGTTTTATAACTATCACTCCTGATGGTTGCCTCTCAAGGTGGGACTCTGAAGTGATATATGCAGCAGGTATGCCCCCAAAAATGTCATCTGGGGTTAGGCAGGTGGTGGTCGATGAAGTTGGGGAGAGGTTTTACACAGTGGACAGCTCGGTGACGGTATGGGGTTGGAGCTTGCGAAGGGGAGAGCCCGAAGTGAACTTCTTTCATGATGGTCCTGTGGAAAACCTCAAGCTCTCTCCAGACAACCGTCATCTTGTGGCAGTCTCAGGTGGGGACATCTATATTTGGCAAATAGACGTGTGTCAGAACAGCTTCCGTATCAGTGGCAGCGGTGCAACAGACATTCTCATTGCCCCGAACAGTACATTTGCGGTGAGTCTATGCGAGAGAGGCATATCGCGAGTTTGGAACCTGCAAAATGGTAGTGTCGCGTGCCACATACACCCGTACCTAGCCGATGCCAAGGTGTCACCTGAGAGCACCTTCCTGATTGGCCTTCACCGAGGCGACCTGCTGGCCACAAGCCTGTGGTCAGGCACCGTCAGCAAGCGCTTCTCCCGGGCAGAAAAGTCTGAGCTTGTTGTGGCATTCCAGATGCTCCCACAACAGCCAGACTTTGTGCTGGTGATGGGTTCTTGCGGAGGGGTGTACACCTGGAAGGTAACTGAGGAGACAACTCTTCGGCAGTTTCAACTCCCTCGCTCCTTCAGCGGTCAGCTACAGATCTCCCAGACGTGCTCCGCTGGGAGCTTTGTGCTCCTCTCCACAGATAGCAACACTGTGGCCTTCTTGGACCTCTCCACACACCGAATCTGCTCTGTGAAGGTTGAAGGTGCTGTTTTTGCAGTCTGTCTGGACAAAGCAGGGCGCTACGCCGCGTGTCTATCTCAGCCCTCTGCCCTGACGGAACAGTGTTTCTGTGATGTGCATCTGAGGGCCGTGCTGACGGTGATACGACTAGCCGATGGGGGGCAAGTTGGGGCGCTGCGTCTGGGCAAAATGCCGTCGTCTCTGGCTGTGTGTGAGCAGCTGTGCGTATATGTTGGGTGTCATGATGGCTCTGTGTGTGTGTATTCCATCTTGGATATCGTAACAAAACAGAAATGTTCTGTCAGGGGCAATTTGATTGGTTGGAGGAATCAATGCTTATGTAGCACAGCACCTATAAGATTGTTACCTTTAGCATTTCCTAATATTGCATGGTCATAGGCATGTCTCCACCCCCTGCAAAAAAAGATGATTATGAAAAAGATGACATTAAAAGATGAAATAATGTATTGATCACACATTATGGTTTTCTAGTGGATTGAAAACAATTATCTAATAAAATATGGCACTTTGTATACACAGTACATTTTATCTACTTATCTATGATAAATACAACACATGTATTCTGTATATAGACGATTTCTTGTTATAATTTGATCACATTAAATAAAACATTGTGTGTACATTGTATTAACTTTGGCAAATATGTGCAGTTATTCACACACACACACACACAAAATAAATAATTTTCTTGTGTAATATCAATGTTATGCTTTCTCATATGATTTCCCTAAGATTAGAGTTGCTTAAGCACATATGTTTTATATGTACTTTTATTATATTTTATGTGTATATGTTTTGTTCTTGGTGAAATGGATGGACTAATTAAAGGGGCTATAGACAATATATTTAGCCACAAGATGTCGCACTAGAGCACCAGCATCTCAAACCACAACAATAGACCCCTTCGAGTGCAACGTCACAGAAATATGCGCACGCGTCTTGGGGTCAGAAAAACACCTACTCACATAGACTTCCACTAACGAAGTCCAAACAAAAAGTCTAAAATGCCGACCTGTAGCACTGTTGGATGTGAAAATAGGACCAGCAGTGGCGTTGACCAGATTAGGACATTGTCCACTGGTTTAAGAATAAATAAATAAACTTACCCCGCCATGCAGGTGCAGTTAGCCGTGTGAATGTAGCACTTCTCCTTGTTGTAGATCACCCATGCCTTGTACAACCATGTCTTCTTCCCTTGACGCTGACTCTATAGGCGTCCAGCGACTTGTATGCGCATAGGCTTTCTCGAGTGTACGGGCGGTTTATCTATAGGTAAGAGTGAATAGCTGGCCACTGGATATCTGCCATACTGTCATCTACCCAATCTTTAATGGAAGCTGGGTCTGGCAAACTATCGCCGTCAGCCAATACCAATTTGTTGAGATATTGTTACCGGTCCTTAATCGGCAACGAGAGAGCATATTCGGAAATATTCTGAGGAGAATCATTGACAGCCATGTTCTTCACTTTGTTTTCTGACCCCATTAGGCGCGAAAAGACGTGTGCGCACTCTCGTGGCTTGGCATGTTTACAAACAATGAAAGGGTCTATTGGGAGTGTCCTTTACTTTCTTAACTCATGTCATGCACGGCGCGTGCGTTATCATGAACGCGCCGCCGGACCGGACACCAAAACAAAGAAAAGAGAAGCTCAGATTACAACACACACAGAGGGAGGGTGCCGTCATTCTGTGGTCAGGACGCCATTACTCCACTATATCTCTACATAGCCAATAGTTGTTTGCTGCTATATTAATGTTCAGCATATCATCTATAGCCCCTTTAACAGTTCATACTTTTAATGGCATCCAAAAATATTTCCTCGTAGTTTCCCATATTATAAGCTTCAACAAATGTCCTTAATTCAGTTTTTTGGTATATGGTATGCAAGTTAATTAGTCCATTCATTTCACAAAGAACAAAACATATAAACATAAAATATAATAAAAGCACGTATAAAACATATGTTTTATATGTGCTTTTATTATATTTTATGGTGATGATGGAGGTAATTACCTTGTAGCAGAAAAAATGAATTAAGGACATTTGTTGAAGGTTATTATTTGGGGACCTACGGGAAAATATTTTTTGGATGCCATAAAAAAATATGAACTGTTAAATGTGGGTGGCAGTGTTGAGCCGAAGAGCTGCTGTACCGTAAAACAAATAAAAACCGCAATAAGACTATTAATATCCTGGTTGGACAGCAGACCTAATAACAATAATAATATTATTATTGATAATAATATTTTTAATAATAACAATAATCATAATAAGTTCATGATGCGTCGCTAAAGGTAACACGGTAATAAAAAATATTGTTCTTCAGTCTGATGTGATCACATCTCACATCGGCTCCAACTGCGAGCCCCTGCGTCTCCCCGCCCATCAGTCTGCTGAGGTATGTTGTTCAAGTCCCGCATGACGTAATGTGTGCTTATCTCCAGCTGGCCTTATAAAGACTAGACCTGTTCAGTAGAAACCAAACCAAACTTGACCATGGAGATGTACAGCTGGACAACCCGCCCGGACCGACTCATCCCGTCTCGGCTGCCGTGGAGCATCAATGAAGACATCAGCCTCATCTGCTGCGGGGAGCAGCACACCGTCTTCCTCACCGGGGGGGGACAGGTGCTGTCTTGTGGACTCAACCACAAGGGACAACTGGGTCGGAGCGCCAAGGACCAGACGAAGCCAGGTGAGGTGTCTTGTACAGCATGGGCACTTTGGGAATGGTTTTACAGTGAAAAGTGTCATTTAGGCTATAATATAGAAATCATTTTCATAATCAACATGTAGGACTAACTCATAATTCACATCAACTCATGAAATGTCCACGCTTAGTATGACCCGATATGTGATTATATGAGGATTGTTGTGTAGCCTATTATTCAGCCTGGGTTGCGCACTTTTTTAAGTTTCATTTTCTCCATAAAGTGAAGAAAGAAACGAAAGTCATGAGCAGCGCCGCTGCGCATGCGTCGTTGGGTGGGCGGGGCGCGGGGGGGGCTCTTACATCCTGAACACTTTAGTGAAGCATACAAATCCTTGTTGTAAACTAAACTAAACTAAGTGGATAGCACTGTTTGTATCATGATTTTTTGTTTAATTTCCATGCCTTTTTACTGTTTGCTATTTCACCATTACTTTACTCCCACTCCCTCCCATTCCCACCTGACCCAGGGGAGGAGAAAACCAGTTTGCATTTGTATTTGTTTATTGAATCCCCCACTGCAGGACGCGTGTCAGGTATTAGACCAGTGGTGAGCGTGGCCTGCGGCCAGGACCACTGCATCTTGCTGTCTACGACGGGAGACCTGTACTCCTGGGGGGCAGGTGGCGATGGACAGCTGGGTGTCGGACACATGACGTCTATGATCCAAACACCAAGGTCAAGACATTACATCAGTCTTAATGACGTGATGTGGTCACTGGCAAAAGTAGAAGATACCTTCATTTGTTAACAATGTCATGAACTCATGCAAAGATGTAATATGTAGGGCTGCAACAAAATACCAATAATAACATTTGCTGCTTGATGCTTCAGAAATTCAAATGTTTGGTTCATGGATCATTATAAAATGAATAGCCTACTTTTTATGTTTATGCTGCTTGTCAGATAAAGCAAGCACATTTAAGACACTTTGAACTCTGCTGGTAACTTGATTTTCGAGACTAAATGTTTAATCGAACAAATTTACATTACATTAATTGATATGAACATAATCTGTAGTTGCAGCCCGTAATATGATTTCCTTATCAACAGTCTGCTGCGTATGCCAATACGGGTAGTCCAAGTGGCGTGTGGAAACTCCCATTCCTTGGCTTTGACGAAAGGTAGGGAAGTGTAAACAATGCTAAAATGTTCCTGATTGATGTTGCTTGAAATATTTATTGATGTTGGATTTCTTTATCATCCATAGAAATGCTAGAAATCTACGACTCAATAGCAGTTAACATAAGTGAACACATTTAAAGTGCCAGAGAATGGATTTTTGTTTTAAATGCCGTAGTATATCTGTCATAGTAATACCATGCGATTTTTGCCATTCGAATTTGAGCTAAATCAGGGGGTTCACTTAAACTTCAAATAAACGTTTCCTCGACTGGATATTGTTTTCCAACACCATCGTGTTTTACGATAAAGTTGGCCTAACCAATCTGTTATTATATTGTATTTTGCATGCGTTGATGTGTGGCCGTGTTCCCTCTAGCCGGAGATGTGTTTTCTTGGGGGTCCAACAGTCACGGCCAGCTGGGTCTAGGGAAGCAGGTGTCTGTGCAGCCCTCGCCTGCCCCGGTGCGCTCCCTGACGGGGATACCGGTTACCCTGGTGGCGGCCGGCGGGACTCACACCCTGATCCTGGCTCTCTCAGGCCTGGTCTACTGCTGCGGGGCCAACAAAGTGGGCCAACTGGGACTCAACAGAGTGGACGAGAAAGGTACTTATCACGTGGTCACATTCGGTCGGATGTTTGAAAGTTACTTTATAGGTTATTTTTATTGCTTTATTTGATTATTTGTTTTTGGCTGTTGTTTTTGCTGACCATTTGCAACATTTTTGTTTAAAAAAAAGTAATTAAACTAAATCTAATGTTAATACTAATTGTATAACCATTGATATCTGCCAATTATAATCCAGATGTCATGATTTGGGAATAGTAACGTCCCCCATCTGTCCAACAGGCAGGTTTAACATCGTTGCAGTATCGGCCCTCGGACCACTAGAGGTCGCCGCTGCAAGCTGTGGCGCAGAACACTCTGTTGTCCTCACAAAGGTATTTACACATGACTGCTAGTCCCCACTAAACTATATGGTATCGTCATCTTTGTGTTTAAATTGTATTACGAAAACAAAACAATAATAATACAATAATACAACTAAAATGTGCAGTACAAGATGGCTAAGAGACTACAAGGATAACATTGAATGATCAATGAGCCCCAGTGCAGTAGGAGTATTGTCAGTGGCGGTCCTACCATTAAGGCGGACTAGGCGATTGCCTTAGGCCCCCAATCAGCAGGGGCCCCCAAACCCAGGCCCCCCCCCCCCCCCCCCGCGCGTTGGTCGTCGGTCCCGGCTGTATTGCGATCGCGCCCCCCCGTCGGTCGTAGGTCCGGGGTGGATTACGATCGTGCGAGCCCCCCCCCCCCCCCCCCCCCCCCCCCGGTCGACAATCGCGCAAATGTTCGCCTTAGGCCCCCAACAAATATGTTTGCCTTAGGCCCCCAAATTGCTAGGTCCGCCACTGAGTATTGTTGTGTGTTTTAGTTGTCCCTGCTACGTTGTGCTCTTTAGGACGGGAAGGTTTTCACCTTTGGAGATGGAAGCCAGGGTCAGCTGGGCCACGGCTCTACTGCCGGTGAGCTTGTACCCCGGGAGGTCCAGGGCATAGATGAGACTGTCTCACAGATCGCATGCGGCAGGTACCAATCACATGACATCATCTCACCACCCGATTTGACTGTTGTCAGTCTATTCACTGATGTGTGCTGATAACGTCTATTGAATAGACTGACAACAGTCAAATCGGGTGATCTCACATGGGTTCAGACCCGGACAACCGTTGTCTCATTCTAATTCAAAATAGGCTGTTCTTGAAATAGTGACGTGTGGAGGATTCAAATTATAATATGTTATTGTTTTTAGTAGGCTACAAATCTGAAGAAAATCTTAGTCTTAAAAAAATACTTATTACGGTTTTAGTGTACCCGTCAGCCTGCATTGGTTTCCGCTTAATGTTGATTTGGTATTTACAGCCACCACACCTTAATACTGGGATCATCGGGCCGCATCTGGGCCTTTGGCAGCGGGGTGAAAGGTTCAACGCCAGCTCTTGTACAACTTCCATGGGCCACCGATGGTGCAGCAGCTGTACCCAATGGTACTGTGTATTTCCATTCACTGAGGATGGTAGTGTGTTATGAAGGATTTGTTTTTCTTAATTCATACATTTCTAAACTAGTGTGAGTATTATTTTGGAATAGAAATGGTATAATGTGATCTGAGCATCTAGAGGAATAAAGTCAATAATTTTGACTTTGCGGAGGCAAACCCTCAGGGGTACTTAGCCTCCGCGTCGTGCATTATTTTTCGATACATGCACACCTCGTCGTGGATTATCCCTTACATCGCGTTCAATAACTTGTTTCACCTTCTTCTACTTCAAATGCAGATATGAAAATAGCAGCTGGATGGGACACAAACTTCCTCTATTCCTCACCCGCTGAGGTATTGCATACCATGCCATTCAAGCTAATGCTAATGATACATTATCTTGTGAATAAGCTACAATAAACATTAGCACACAGCTAGCCTATGTGTCTGAGTCAGTTTTTACATAGTTTTTCATACTTTCATTTCTTCTGTGATTTTCTGTAGAGTTTGGAGAGAGAGTTGACCATCGGGCGGTTTGATAAAACAAAACTACAAAGATGGCAGGCAATGGAAAAAGGCGATCACGAGGCAGACAGGTTCGTTATTGCTTTCTTTATACTTCCCTATACATTCATAATAATAATAATAATAATAATAATAATAATAATAATAATAATAATATCCATATTGTGGCTATTACTGCTGTATCATTGGTGAAAGTTTATTGTAATCTTTGCATTGCAGGGAGGTGCTGTCAATGTTTGTTACAAGTTCAAGCCTTGTTGCTACTTTCGCAAAACCCAAGTAAGTTGTTTCGGGTGGATGGTTGAAAGGTTCTGGGTTCAATCCCCAGATGTCTCACCTGTACACATCCTAGGAGCAAGATACCAGAACAAAACAAAAAGTGCAGACACATTAACCACAGCTACAACAGCGTGCTGGTTTACGATGCTCCCCTTTCCAACTCTGCTTTCATATGGCAACATTCAGTGTGTCTGTGTGTTTCATTCACTTGCAGTACAGCTGTTCACCCAATTAGATAAGGCTTCGAACTGAATATCCTGGATGTTGTCTGCCTAACCTCTCTTCTCCTCACCAGTCTGTCTCCATCAACAACAAGGGAAGTAATTGTTGACGTTGAGGCTGCTGCCCAGACTTTTGACCAGCTGCTGGAGGTCCCATGGATCAAACAAACAGCTAAGACTAAATCAAACATACTTTTATCCAGAATACATATTAGGGATAATTTAACCCCTCCTCCGGCCCTGCACATTTTTCGTCATATTTTGCCTATTTTAACTGTAAACATGTCACTATTTCCCATCTAGATTAATGTTTCCGTTATTGTCAGCGATCTCCTCTACGCAAGTCCTGTGCTGAAGTCACCGGATGTAATCCTGATTCTTCTGACATGTCCTCTTCTCCAAGAGGACAGAGAGGTGATGAATGTGGTCATCCCCCTGGCTTCCATTATCACGAAGCTTCAGGACAAGACGTCCAGGTTACTAAGTGAGCATCTCACACCTCTAACTTGAATCTGATTGGTTAATTTGGTACACAAATCACACTTATGATTAATATCTGAAGGCTGATGGCAGATGAGCCTTTAAAACAATGTTTGTAATGGTTTCAAAATCAACACCATGTAGAAATACACTTATTAAAATCCCCTTCTAAAAGCTTCATCCAAGTTTTCTTCAGTAGAGTTTCTCCATAACGAAACAGGAAACAAGGCGTAACTGAAAACAGAAAGCAAGCCGCCCCTTTCAGTCCTGGTTTTCTGCCCAGGCTCTGTGCAGTCTCCCCCCAGAAGTTCTGCTGTTACATAGTAGGACTGCTGGATCCCAGATTAGGTCCTATGAGATTAGGAAATGCTAGCAGAACTTGTTGTTGAGCTGGCAGGCTGGCACACGTGGGGCCCCTAGGCTGCAGCCATATCTAGCCTGTGCGTTAGTCCGGCCCTGCCTGTAGCATAGGCATATTGTAACTTATTATAGGCTATTAGAGGTAGCTATATTATCTATATATTATAACTTATTATAGATAAGATAGGATGTTTTAATCTCCAGATGGGAAATATGGTAAATAGTTATATTATAGGTTATTGTAGGTTATTACAGGTAGTATATGTTATTATAGGTTATTATATAGTATGTGTTTGTATAATGTTGTTGTTGTTGTTTTAGGAGGCTGTTGGTCTTCCCTGCCCCCTGCCATCCTGACCAATCACATCGCGGTGTTCAAACAGGCCCTGTCCTTCCTTCTCAGGAATGGCCTTCTGAACACTCACGACATGCACGTCAAAATCTTGCTGGAGACCCTCAAGATGCTCTACAAGGTGAGACCCTAACCTTAACTCATTCATTTTCAATGACTAACAGTAGCTAGTACACTGAAAGGATTGGTCAGTCCTAACCTAACCATTAAAAAAAAAAAAAAAATATATAATAATAATAATAATAATAATAATAATAATAATAATAATAATAATAATAATAATAATAATACATTATTATACTACATTATTATTTGTCTAATATGGTTTCATATTGTTCTATATTAGTGTTGAATATTAATTAATGTAATATTTTCACAGGCTAATAAAGCTGGGAATTCTCTGAAGGTGCCACTGAGTACTTTCTACGTAGACCAAATCGAAATCACGCTCAATCCTCTTGTGGATGTCAGCCTTTGGATTTCATTCTCACGAGTGGAGGTTGAAACAAATCATTCATCATTTATTCATATCTTTTCATTTGGAGACAATATCTCAAATCCAAGATCTTAGGATTGCTGATGATTGGTTGTGTGAAGACACATTCCATCTTAAGACATACACTAATTGCTTGATGATCAATTGTATGCATTAGCTTGTTCTACAACAGTCACATCAACAACACATCTGCTCTGCTCTCTAGTGATAAAAAGCACTTGAAAATGTCAAAGTGTTAGATGTTATTATTAACAATTGTCCATCTTGTTATATTTAAGGATGAGGAGAACACACCAGCCATCTTCTGCCGGTATCCATTTGTGTTCAATCTCATTTGCAAGTTGGCCATCTTTAACATCCATGCAGCTTATCTCAAGGTATTACTGTGAGAGGGAATATTTCACCTTTTTTGTCAAAAATATCTTTTGATACATGCTACATTTCAATATTAATTAATTAATTTATCAATTGAATTCAATGTGGATTGCTACAGAATGGGCTTTAAATTCTGTGATTGTCCAGAATTCACAGGTGGTCAGTCCATGCATATAAACGCAAATAGGCTGGTACTATTACTTACTATTACTCACCTCATCATCTTCTGGTGTCTGCAACCTTTTTTTGCTTCATACGGGCTCTTGAAAATATCCAAAATTGTTTTTTGTGAATGAGACATAGCTAGCTAGAAGCATAATAAGACACAGCTAGCTAGAAGCACAATGAGACATAGCTAGCCTGCTAGCCATTTGCAGTCCATAGCTAGCTAGAAGCATAATGATACACAGCTAGCTGGAAGGATAAGCAATGCTATAAACAAAGTTTAATTCAACTTGACATTATGACTAGTCTAGTAAACTTAACTAGCTACCTGAAGTTTAATTTGCATTATGCATTGGCAAATATATATATATATATATATATATATATATATATATATTAGTGGTGGGCATAGATTAATTGTTTAATCTAGATTAATCTACCTGTAATCTTGGAATTAATCTAGCTTAATCTAGATTAAAATGGCTCATTTGAATTCTGTCGAAGGCATTCATAATATGTGTGTGCTACCTGTGCGATTGTTGACGGGGGGGGGGGGGGGGGGGGACAGTAATGACACGGACGTTTATCATCTTTTAAATATATATTTTTTAAGAGGCCCCTGATTGGCCGAGGCCCCGGGCTGAAGCCCAGGTAAGCCCGTGCATTAAGGCCAGACCACTACGACCGACGGGGGGGGAGGGGGGGGGGGGGGGGGCGCCGGGCAGAGGGCGCAGCCGTTCCGCGGCGCTTACCTTCCTTGGTGGAAATCCGGTATAGACCCAGCTCCCAACCCAACTTTGAGAATAGATTAATGGTGATAATTTTTCGCGCGATAAGAGTCTTGCGTTATCGCAGCGCGTTAACGCCGATAACGGCCCACCACTAATATATATACACTCACCGGCCACTTTATTAGGTGACTGTGGAGGCCATTTGAGTACAGTGAACTCATTGTCATGTTCAAGAAACCAGTCTGAGATGATTCGCGCTTTATGACATGGCGCGTTATCCTGCTGGAAGTAGCCATCAGAAGATGGGTACACTGTGGTCATAAAGGGATGGACATGGTCAGCAACAATACTCAGGTAGTCTGTGGCTTTGACACGATGCTCAATTGGTACTAATAAGCCCAAAGTGTGCCAGGAAAATATCCCCCACACCATTACACCACCACCACCAGCCTGAACCGTTGATACAAGGCAGGATGGATCCATGCTTTCATGTTGTTGACGCCAAATTCTGACCCTACCATCCGAATGTCGCAGCAGAAATCGAGACTCATCAGACCAGGCAACGTTTTTTCCAATCTTCGATTGTCCAATTTTGGTGAGCCTGTGCGAATTGTAGCCTCAGTTTCCTGTTCTTAGCTGACAGGAGTGGCACCCGGTGTGGTCTTCTGCTGCTGTAGCCCATCCGCCTCAAGGTTCGACGTGTTGTGCGTTCAGAGATGCTCTTCTGCATACCTCTGTTGTAACAAGTGGTTATTTGAGTTACAGTTGCCTTTCTATCAGCTCGAACCAGTCTGGCCATTCTCCTCTGACCTCTAGCATCAACAAGGCATTTGCGCCCACAGAACTGCCGCTCACTGGATATTTTCTCTTTTTCGGACCATTCTCTGTAAACCCTAGAGATGGTTGTGCGTGAAAATCCCAGTAGATCAGCAGTCTCTGAAATACTCAGACCAGCCCGTCTGGCACCAACAACCATGCCACGTTCAAAGTCACTTAAATCACCTTTCTTCCCCATTCTGATGCTCGGTTTGAACTGCAGCAGATCGTCCTGACCATGTCTACATGCCTAAATGCATTGAGTTGCTGCCATGTGATTGGCTGATTAGAAATTTGCGTTAATGAGCAGTTGGACAGGTGTACCTAATAAAGTGGCCGGTGAGTGTATATATATATATATATACTGTATATATATATATATATATATATATATAGAGAGAGAGAGAGAGAGAGAGAGAGAGAGAGAGAGAGAGAGAGAAATTGTATTATTTATTTATTTTTTCAAAAGAAATCTCAATCTCCAGGGGGTGCAGCACCCTCAGCACCCCTACTTCCATGCATAGCCCACTACGTAGAAATGATGCAATAAAACGTAATTAATTGATGGTATATTTTATTTAGTCTACTGGACCATTTCATTCATTCTTTGATAATTTAATTGCATTTTCGTAAAAATGCAATGACATTTTGAAGAGCCTTGCTTTTTTTCCTACAGCATAAACACCGTCATGGCATTGACCTGGCCGCGGTGGGGGCAGGATTTGAGTTTAGAGTCCAGGAGATCCCTGACGCGGCCCCTGTGTTCCAGCTCAAACTGAGACGAACACATCTGGTTGAAGACACCTTCCGCCACCTCTCTTCAGCCGACCACTGCGCTTTCCAGAGGGAACTCTCGGTAAATATGTCACCGTTGAACTTCTTTTTTGTGTCTTCAATTCCATCTTTTCCCTCTTACGCCGGGGCTCCTCCATATGTGTTTCTTCTCAAGGTCTCTAGCCCACTGGGTTTTGGGGAGAACTTCCTTGTCCCTTTGAGGACTTTGGGTTTGGATGTCGTGTAATGTGGGCATGTACAGTCCTTTGAGGCTGACTAACTCCAAGTGCACTATATAAAGCCTGTGCTGTATCATTCCTATAGGTGCAGTTTAAAGAGGAACTGATACTGACATTGGTCAACAAAAGAGACTTCTTCATCGATGTGTTCAGAAAACTCAGGAAACCAAAGTCTAAAATGTTCATGTATAATGAAAACCAGACACTCGCATGGTTCCCTGCCGAGGTGAGGAATTCAAGCTTAACGGTTTTGTTAGGTCTATACAATTACAATTATACAAATAATACTAAAAGTTGAAGTTACATAAAAAATGGGTATGATAATTAATTTTGATGAGGAAAAATGGCTATATATATATATATATATATATATATATATGTATATATGTATATATATATATATATATACATATATATATATATATATATATATATATATATATATATATATATATATATATATATATATATATATATATATATATATACATATATTCCACACCAATCATATAACCTGTGTTTGTGCGTGTTTGAGACAGGTTGAAAGGGCCAATTTGGAGAAGTACTTCCTGTTTGGGGTTCTATGTGGCATTGCCCTGTACAACCACAACATCATCAACCTGGAATTCCCATTGGTTCTCTTCAAGAAGCTGGTGAATGTGAAACCATCCTTTGAAGATATGAAGGAATTTGAGCCTATAATAGCAGAGTAAGTCATGGATTTACATAAATAAATAGCCTGGCCTTTGATTTCCTGTGGTCCATATATGGTTATCAAATCAAACATGTAAATGTTATTTTATAGGAATTACTTGTACTACTTTTTAGTATCAATTCAAGGCATAACTTATCCTTCTCTAGAACCAAAGCAATGTCAAAGGCTAGTTCAAAGCTGAATCTGTTCAGACACCTTACATGTATAAAGGTGGTGGGAGTAGAAGAAGGCAGTTAAACTAAATCAATGGCGGCCATGCTTACAGGGGTTTGCGTTGCATTTTGGAAGACTACACTTCTGAGGACTTTGACACCTTGGAGTTCACCTTCACAGTAGGATGAATTTCATTCTTCAAAACAGAAAGCCTTATTGGCTTTCCTTCAGGAGCACACCCCCTTTTTTAATTGACAATGCAATTTCATTGGCTTTGTGTGGGCATTGTGTGTTGCAGGTGGGCTGGAATGGCAGACAAGTGGAACTTGATTCAACAGAGAAAGGGAAGCCTGTCACATGTTCCAACAGGTAGGTTTATAGATCTGGGTCTTTCATCATCCAGCTAGGCTTTGGTCTGACAAAGTATTTTTTTGTAAAAACACATCTACAAAAAGTAAAAATTGTCTTTACTTTCACTTGTCTTGATTTGTTTGTTTACATGAATACAGTGCTGATATCCATGGATGCCATTTTACACATATCCAGCAGACAGACAAAGCAAAAATAGCTGAATTCAGACATTGTGCAGAAATGTTTTGAATCAATAACATGTACCCACCTGCAAGCATATACACTTATCGCAACAGACTTTTCATCTTAACGTAATTGATCAATTTTGATAAGGACTTTGCTGTAAGTGGTTAGTTGTGCGGCTACATGAAGTTATTTGATTTCAGTGAACCTATCATATCAGGAGCATTTATGTACAATGAAACACATATGGGCAAAATTGCGAGTGAGCCATTGCAGATTACAAAATATGTAATAGTAATAGTACAGAATAGTAATAATTCTAGTTTTTCAGACCCTCAGGGCCTCTTCTGTTCCATAAATAATATTATCACACGGTGTTCATATTATGGTTACCAACACAGGTGTACTTTTTCTAAACTATAGCGCTGTGTCCATCCACAGGAAAGAGTTTGTCGACGCCTACATCGACTATGCCTTCAACAAATCAGTTGAGCAGGTGTTCGAGGAGTTCAAGAGAGGCTTCTTCAAGGTGTGCGACAGAGATGTGGTGCAGTTCTTCCAGCCGGACGAGTTACGAGGCGTGATGGTGGGCCTGGAGTTCACTGACTGGAATGTGATGAAGCAGGTCTGCACTGCGCCGCACAAGAAGTCACACACTGTTGTCTGTTCCTGATGACTTGCATCGGTAGTAGTTAAAAAAAACAATTTGACCGTGAAATTTGATGGGAAAACATCTCTTTAATGTATGTGTGTGTGTGTGTGTGTGTGTGTGGGTGTTTATGAGGGGCTGACCCAAAACTCAACCACGTATACCTCAACATATGGATTTTATCTTATCTGTTATGTTAAGTTAAACCGCACAAATAATAACGGCTAGTCGACAGAGGTGTTGCTCCCATATTTTTAAGGCCATTATGAAAATCATACACTAATAGTAGCCTAGCCAGTAACCATCGGTAACCATTAACTGTTCATGAAATCTGCCAAAAGAGAGAATGAGAAAAAAGAGAGAAAAAAAATCGAGAAATATGAGAAAAAATATGAAAAGAAAAGAAAAATTGTGAAAAAGATGGAGGGCCCTATTTTGCACTCAGCGCAATTGACTTAGTAGCCTACACTGGCGCTTGTACAATTCCTATTTTGCACCCGACGCACATTGGAATTTTCCCTCGCAAGGCGCAAGTCCTTCACTTGGGGAATGAACTTGCGCTCCGGGGGCGGTTCAGCGAAAACAGGAGGCGTGTCCTGGCGCAAACGTTCCCTGGTGCTATTCTAAACATCGGAAAAGTCTTTGTGACATTTCTTTATTTACATTTTGTCAACGGAAAATGAAAAGCTGAAAAGATTTAAACAGAAGAACTAATTATTTTTCCCTCTGATGGGCATGCGCGCGCTACGGCGGGATTGGACACGTCTGGGTCCAGTAGTGGCGATGCGCGATGTGCTCGCCATGGAACAAGCGCGCCTGCATTTAAAGGGAATGTGAGCCGACGCTCTGATTGGTTTATTGCACGTTACGCCCAAACCACACCTATGACTAATGTAGCTACTTCAGACCAACCCATTTTAGATTTGCGCTGGGCGCAAGCGTCATTTATCCCGCCGGCATAATAGCAACAGCGCCCAAGATCCGCCCACAAAGCTACTTGCGCTTTGCGTTTCATACTTGCGTTTCAGACCGGCAAAATAGGGCCCGGAGAGTGAAACAATTGAGAAATAAGAGAAAAAAAAATAGAGAACAAAATAATAATATAAAAAAGAGTGAAAAAGATGGAGAACGAGAAAATCAAGAAAAGAGGAATAAAGATGGGGAATGAAAAAAAAGAAAAATAGATGAAAATAGATGCGGAGAATGAGAAAATGAAGAAAAAAGATGGAGAGAAACTCTAGAAAAAAGAGATGGAGAAAATAGAGAACAGAGATAAAAGACGGAGAAAACAAGAACTAGATAAAAGAGAAAAGAAAGACGAAGAGAACGAAAAACTGACATAAGACAAAAAATATATATGGAAAGAACAGAAAAATAGTGAAAAAAGAGAAACAAGATGGAGAGAACGAGAAAACTGAGAAAAGACAAAAGTTGGAAAACGAGAATGAAAAAAAGATGGAGAAAAAAGATGCAGAGAAGCAGAACATTAAGAAGAGAGCAAAAAAGATGTAGAGAACGAGAAATAACCAGAAAGTGCCACCAAGACTAAGGTTATGATCCGGTCGGAAGTTGTAATTGACAATTCACTTGACATCTTTCTTTTCCGAAACGCACACCTGGTCATCGCGGTCAGGGTTGTATCTGGATTCACTGTTGTACCTTTGGATAGAAGCATTTGCTAAATGACTAAATGGCAATGTTAAATAATGGTTTATTTGTAATGCTCTGTACCTCACCCAGAACACGGTGTACGAAGGAGAATACAGCGACACACATCCAAATATCAAAACGTTTTGGGAGGTGTTTGACGAACTGACGGAGGACAAAAAGAAAGGTTTTCTCTGTAAGTATGATGCATGGCACCTGCTACATAACTTAACAGTAGTGATAGTATGTATACGATGTAGCTTTAAGGTTTTTTTTGCAGAATTAAATACTAAATAGAGGCCCTGGGGCAACACATTAACTGTAACTGTAAGTTTACAGTTACATACATTTTATTTTAGTATGCAACCGCACACAATGATGTCTAGAAGAGAGATAAGGCAGAATCATTTTTTTGTATTCTTTGTTTCTTTGAATATTTACCAGCTTCCTTTGTAACACCAGCTCCACCGTTCTTGCCGTCAGTGTTCCTCACAGGTCTGGATCGTGTACCCATTGTCGGAATACAAAAGGTGCAGATGAAGGTGGCGATCCTGCCCAACGCCACGGAACTGCATTTCCCAGAATCCCTCACCTGCCACTCCCTGTTACTGCTGCCCAACTACAGGAGATACCCGACCAAGAAGACGCTCAGGAACAGGCTTTTAGGAGCCATCGACCACACTAGAGGCTTCTGGAAGGAATGATGGGGAACATCACAAGATGTTTGGTCACACCATACATCCCTTGATTGGGTTAATTTTTTTTTTGCTCTAGATATCTAACTGGTAGACTTTACTGGTATATTTTGCCGTATATTTTTATATTTTTAAACACATCTGTTCAAACTGTTGGCCGTTCCAGGCATTAGTCAGACCCATATATTTCTCTGGTCATTTGCCGTTTGTTTCCAGGAACACAAAAAGTAGTGCGAGCTAAAAGTTGTAATTTTGAGGCAGAATTAACCCCAAAAATGACAAAAACACCCTTATATGTTTAATGATTCGCAAGTGGCCATGGTATAAGCGGGATAATCCACTCGACGCGTCATGCGTTATTTTTCGATACATGCACACCTCGTCGTGGATTATCACTTACATATATGTAATGGTTGCATTTAAAAATTGTTTTGATTTTCTGAGAGATACATATTACAAATGGATCGGTTGGACCCCAACCGACGATTCACATTGCGTAGTAAATCGTGACATCCCTATAATAACCTTACATTATAATCACAAAAATATCTATTTTTATGTTAACTTTATATCAACCTACATCCACGCAATGAATAACATGAATCACCTCATACACAAAAACATAACATTTGCATGATGTTTGTATACAACTATAAAGTCCACAAGATGAGTCAGTCTCCATGGTTGTTTTTTTATTAATAAGTCTTAATAAAAAACATCTTCAAAAGCCTAAAATGATAAAAGCCTTTAGCCTACTTTAGAAATCATGAAAAGTCAGTTTACTTACTGACTTTTACTACGAAGAGATGTTATTCTCGACCCAATGTTACAAATGTCTGTATTGCATTCAGTTAGCCAACTAGCAAGTGGTTTCAAATAAAACATATAAATATTTTATTTATTGTGACGTATGCTTTTTAATCTGAACTGAACATATCCAAACAACCACAGAGTGTTGAGTTTGTATTTTGAAGAACAAACACTCAAATAGACTATTTTGAATGGACATGTCAAAATAAATGCTACTCTGCTGCTCCATATTTTCCAGAAAGGTATAATACTAGAAATAGGTCTGGATTTAAAGACATGTAGTATAGAACAAAAAAAAACAACTCACATGTTCAGGTATAGTGACAAGTGAGACATCAGCACATACAATTACCCGATACATGTCAAATGTAATTCATGTATATTTATTTAAGTGTCTAGTCTAAGTGGGTAAACGCTCCACAAGACATAGGCCTCCATAACTCCTCCCTTTATTCTATCGCACTTTCAATATGAAAAGAAGAAAATAAATTACACTGGTGTCCACCTCTATTATCATTTTCAGAACCGGTCTTCCCATCTGCTTCTGTAAAGCAGCAAGTGTTTCTTTTGCCGTGGTGCTCGTTCGAAAATACGTCACCATCTTGCGGCATTTGGCTCGCAACTCAGCCAGACCTGGCACTTCATCAAATGACTTTCTCACTATCAAATTCAGTGAATGGGCAATGCAAAGTGCATGTCTGACATTCAAAAGATTAACACATGCAATCATGTTGGCAGCAGCATCTGTTACTAGGCACTTTGCTTTGTCTTGAATGCCCCACTCCTCCATGAACTTTGTGTGTGCCAAAGCCAAGTTCTCTGCAGTATGGGTGGTGGGAAAATGCTCTACGCCAAGCACAATAGTCCCAAGCTTGTCCTCTCCATCAATGTAATGACAGGTCACTGCAAGGTAGGCTTCCATGTTGATGGATGTCCACATGTCTGAGGTGAGGCTTACGGACACAACCTGTTGGAGTTTCTCCTTGGCCTTCTCCTTAGCTTCCTCATACCGTTTGCCCACCATTGCCTTTAGAGTCTGTAAACACAAATATGCATAGTTAGCCTATATTCATTTAATGTTCAAGTAGCAAATTAAATGTAATCCATATACCATGCACACCTGTCTGGTTGGTAGAATGTATGTGGGATCCAGTGCATGAATGAGCTCCTTAAAACCTCCATCTTCCACAATGGAAAATGGTTGGGAGTCTTTGACAACCATATTCACCAGAGCTTCATCCACCGTTGTCTTTCTGAAACCTGAAACAAAGTGTAATGGAGGGTATTAGGCCTATAGGGGCCAACCACATGATATAAATAATTCAATAAAGATTATCTATTACTTTGACTGGTGTCTGGACTGGGCATTCTCATGTATAGCTCTGTAATGCCTGATCATGGAGGAGGTGTTGTTGCTGTAAGTGAGCTCCTTGTGACACAGCAAGCACTTTACCTTCATTATGACAATAAAACACGTAAGGAAAGATTATATATACGCTATGGAGGAGATCATAATGCCTTTATGAAAATCAAATACAATTACGACCTACCTTGTTTTGAGCAACCAATTCGAAATGTTCCCAGACAGGAGAAGTCCTCTTTCTGGGTGGCTCCATGGTGACAGGCAGAAACCTACCTAGCCTACAGGTAGCCTAGGCTACAGGTAGCCTACACTCTATAATAATAATAATAATAATAATATAGATAATAATATAGATAACAATACAGACAGTAATATAGATAGCCTATGTATAGCCTATAGGCCTAAGATTAGGCTATATAATACTAATACTATGCTAATATAATATTAATATATAATGATATAGACTATATAGATACTGTATGTATAGCCTATAAGCCTATATAATAATAATATATATAATATGTAATACTAACCCTAAACTCAACTAGCCTACTACTAACACTATTCTAGTATCTATCTATCTATTCTAACCTAATATAATATAGTCTAATGCAGTATAATACTAATAATAGCTGATACAATCTATGATACAATGACTGAACTTAACCACTAACTCTGACACTTATCCAACGCACACTCTATCTGTTCACCAATACCAAACGCCAACTCAAAATCCACAAAGTGCCGCGAGGTTCAAACCCTTTTATGCAGTAGCGACACTCAAAATGAATCAGTGACGTGTACACTGAATCCGAGGCCTCGTTTGTCATCAGTCACGTGATTTTTACGGAAACGATACAAGCCTCGAATCGAGGTTTCATCTGGAACGCCTCTTTTTGCTCGACACATGCTCCGACGCCTCGCTTCAAACGTCACATCACTAGTGGTAGGGACCTGGCCTGGTGTAGTAGAAGCCCAGCTTGCTGTGGTGGGAGCCCAACCTGTTGTGGTGAGAGTCTGGCCTGGTGTAGCTGTGGCTCAGCTGGCAGTGGTGGAGGCCCAGCTGGTGGTGGTGGGAGCCTGGCCTGGTGTGGTGGTAGCCCAGCCTGGTGTGGTGGTAGCCCAGCTAGCAGTGGTAGCGGTTCAGCTAGCAGAGGCCCAGCTAGCAATGATAATAAGGCTAGCTGTGGTAGTAGCCTAGGTAGCTGTGGTGGTGGCCCAATTAGCTGTGATTGTGGCTCATCCAAAAAATCAGAACAAAGGAGCTGAGGCCCAGGATTTACTTCAACATCACCAGCCAAGAGCAGTATCATCAAGAGGTGAACAATTCCCGTAAAGGAACTAGTTGTAACTAATTGTTCGTCTTTACCTGGGGGTGGCCTAGCATGGCCATAGTCCAGTACTCTTGTGTACAGAGCATGTTGGCTCCATTTGGCTTGAAGCAGGGTCAAATCATCCCTTTTTCTTGGACAGGTCAAACTCAGAAGAAGATATAAAGTTACAAAGACTATAGACAGACCCGTTGATGGCAGAATCCGAGGTCCTTTTTTGTATTTACATGACTTTTGGCGCAAACCCACAGGACCTGCCAAACTGTGTGGCTGCTCCTCGGCCGCCATCTTGACATGATATTGTGGCGTTCCAGATGCTCGCACAACAGCCAGACTTTGTGCTGGTGATGGGTTCTTGCGGAGGGGTGTACACCTGGAAGGTAACTGAGGAGACAACGCTTCAGCAGTTTCAACTCCCTCGCTCCTTCAACGGTCAGCCACAGATCTCCCAGACGTGCTCCGCTGGGAGCTTTGTGCTCCTCTCCACAGATAGCAACACTGTGGCCTTCTTGGACCTCTCCACACACCGAATCTGCTCTGTGAAGGTTGAAGGTGCTGTTTTTGCAGTCTGTCTGGACAAAGCAGGGCGCTACGCCGCGTGTCTATCTCAGCCCTCTGCCCTGACGGAACAGTGTTTCTGTGATGTGCATCTGAGGGCCGTTCTGACGGTGATACGACTAGCCGATGGGGGGCAAGTTGGGGCGCTGCGTCTGGGCAAAATGCTGTCGTCTCTGGCTGTGTGTGAGCAGCCGTGCGTATATGTTGGGTGTCATGATGGCTCTGTGTGTGTGTATTCCATCTTGGATATCGTAACAAAACAGAAATGTTCTGTCAGGGGCAATTTGATTGGTTGGAGGAATCAATGCTTATGTGGCACAGCACCTATAAGATTGTTACCTTTAGCATTTCCTAATATTGCATGGTCATAAGCATGTCTCCACCCCCCTGCAAAAAAAGATGATTATGAAAAAGATGACATTAAAAGATAAATAATGTATTGATCACACATTATGGTTTTCTAGTGGATTGAAAACAATTATCTAATAAAATATGGCACTTTGTGTACACAGTACATTTTATCTACTTATCTATGATGAATACAACACATGTATTCTGTATATAGACGATTTTTTGTTATAATTTGATCACATTAAATAAAACATTGTGTGTACATTGTATTATTAAAGGCAAATGTGTGCAGTTCTTCAAACACACACACACACACACACACACACACACACACACACAGACATTAATTAAATAAACTAAGAAAATAAAAAAATGTTCTCGTGTAATATCAATGTTATGCTTTCTCATATGATTTCCCTACAATTAGAGTTGCTTAAGCACATATGTTTTATATGTACTTTTATTATATTTTATGTGTATATGTTTTGTTCTTGGTGAAATGGATGGACTAATTAAAGGGGCTATAGACTGGTGCTCTAGTGCGACATCTTGTGGCTAAATATATTAGCCACAAGATGTCGCACTAGAGCACCAGCAACTCAAACCACAACAATTGGGAGTGTCCATTACTTTCTGAACTCATGTCATGGCTGACGTCACGGGACACCAAAACAAAGATTGCAAAACAAACACAGGAAGTGTGCCTTCATTCTGTGGTCAGGACGCCATTACTCCACTATATCTCTACATAGCCAATAGTTGTTTGCTGCTATATTAATGTTCAGCATATCATCTATAGCCCCTTTAACAGTTCATATTTTTAATGGCATCCAAAAATATTTCCCTATAGTTTCCCATATTATAAGCTTCAACAAATGTCCTTAATTCAGGTTTTTTTGGTATATGGTATGCAAGTTAATTAGTCAATTCATTTCACAAAGAACAAAACATATAAACATAAAATATAATAAAAGCACGTATAAAACATATGTTTTATATGTGCTTTTATTATATTTTATGTTTATATGTTTTGTTTTTGGTGAAATTGATGGACAACGGGTAACTACCTTGTAGCAGAAAAAAAGGAATTAAGGACATTTGTTGAAGGTTATTATTTGGTTTAAGGGTTAAATATGTTTTTAAATATTTAGGTTAAATATTTTTTGGATGCCATAAAACAATATGAACTATGTGGGTGGCAGTGTTGAGCCGAAGAGCTGCTGTACCGTAAAACAAATAAAAACCGCAATAAGACTAAATCCTGGTAGGACAGCAGACCTAATAACAATAATAATATTATTATTGATAATAATATTTTTAATAATAATATTTTTAATAATAACAATAATCATAATAAGTTCATGATGCGTCGCTAAAGGTAACACGGTAATAAAAAATAATTTTCTTCAGTCTGATGTGATCACATCTCACATCGGCTCCAACTGCGAGCCCCTGCGTCTCCCCGCCCATCAGTCTGCTGAGGTATGTTGTTCAAGTCTCGCATGACGTAATGTGTGTTTATCTCCAGCTGGCCTTATAAAGACTAGACCTGTTCAGTAGAAACCAAACCAAACTTGACCATGGAGATGTACAGCTGGACAACCCGCCCGGACCGACTCATCCCGTCTCGGCTGCCGTGGAGCATCAATGAAGACATCAGCCTCATCTGCTGCGGGGAGCAGCACACCGTCTTCCTCACCGGGGGGGGACAGGTGCTGTCCTGTGGACTCAACCACAAGGGACAACTGGGTCGGAGCGCCAAGGACCAGACGAAGCCAGGTGAGGTGTCCTGTACAGCATGGGCACTTTGGGAATGGTTTTACAGTGAGAAGTGTCATTTAGGCTATAATATAGAAATCATTTTCATAATCAACATGTAGGACTAACTCATAATTCACATCAACTCATGAAATGTCCACGCTTAGTATGACCCGATATGTGATTATATGAGGATTGTTGTGTAGCCTATTATTCAGCCTGGGTTACGCACTTTTTTAAGTTTCATTTTCTCCATAAAGTGAAGAAACGGAAGTCATGAGCAGCGCCGCTGCGCATGCGTCGTTGGGTGGGCGGGGCGCGGGGGGGGGGGGGGGGGGGGGGGGGGCTCTTACATCCTGAACACTTTAGTGAAGCATACAAATCCTTGTTGTAAACTAAACTAAACTAAGTGGATAGCACTGTTTGTATCATGATTTTTTGTTTAATTTCCATGCCTTTTTACTGTTTGCTATTTCACCATTAGGCACTTTACTCCCACTCCCTCCCATTCCCACCTGACCCAGGGGAGGAGAAAACCAGTTTGCATTTGTATTTGTTTATTGAATCCCCCACTGCAGGACGCGTGTCAGGTATTAGACCAGTGGTGAGCGTGGCCTGCGGCCAGGACCACTGCATCTTGCTGTCTACGACGGGAGACCTGTACTCCTGGGGGGCAGGTGGCGATGGACAGCTGGGTGTGGGACACATGACGTCTATGATCCAAACACCAAGGTCAAGACATTACATCAGTCTTAATGACGTGATGTGGTCACTGGCAAAAGTAGAAGATACCTTCATTTGTTAACAATGTCATGAACTCATGCAAAAAATGTAATATGTAGGGCTGCAACAAGTAAAATACCAATAATAACATTTGCTGCTTGATGCTTCAGAAATTCAAATGTTTGTTTCATGGATCATTATAAAATGAATACTTTTTATGTGTATGCTGCTTGTCAGATAAAGCAAGCACATTTAAGACACTTTGAACTCTGGTAACTCGATAGCATTTAGGCCTACTATTATTTGTCATTTTCGAGACTAAATGTTTAATCGAGCACATTTACATTACATTAATTGACTATGAAAATAATCGGTAGTTGCAGCCCTAGTAATATGATTTCCTTATTAACAGTCTGCTGCGTATGTCAATACGAGTAGTCCAAGTGGCGTGTGGAAACTCCCATTCCTTGGCTTTGACGAAAGGTAGGGAAGTGTAAACAATGCTAAAATGTTCCTGATTGATGTTGCTTGAAATATTTATTGATGTTGGATTTCTTTATCATCCATAGAAATGCTAGAAATAGACTACTACTCAACATCAGTTAACATAAGTTAACACATTTAAAGTGCCAGAGAATGGATTTTTGTTTTAAATGCCGTAGTATATCTGTCATATAGTAATACCATGCGATTTTTGCCATTCGAATTTGAGCTAAATCAGGGGGTTCACTTAAACTTCAAATAAACGTTTCCTCGACTGTATGTTGTTTTCCAAACTCCCCTTTTAAGGGGACACACCATCGTGTTTTACGATAAAGTAGGCCTAACCAATCTGTTATTATATTGTATTTTGCATGCGTTGATGTGTGGCCGTGTTCCCTCTAGCCGGAGATGTGTTTTCTTGGGGGTCCAACAGTCACGGCCAGCTGGGTCTAGGGAAGCAGGTGTCTGTGCAGCCCTCGCCTGCCCCGGTGCGCTCCCTGACGGGGATACCGGTTACCCTGGTGGCGGCCGGCGGGACTCACACCCTGATCCTGGCTCTCTCAGGCCTGGTCTACTGCTGCGGGGCCAACAAAGTGGGCCAACTGGGACTCAACAGAGTGGACGAGAAAGGTACTTATCACGTGGTCACATTCGGTCGGATGTTTGAAAGTTACTTTATAGGTTATTTTTATTGCTTTATTTGATTATTTGTTTTTGGCTGTTGTTTTTGCTGACCATTTGCAACATTTGCTTAAAAAAAGTAATTAAACTAAATCTAATGTTAATAACAATTGTATAACCATTGATATCTGTCAATTATAATCCAGATGTCATGATTTGGGAATAGTAACGTCCCCCATCTGTCCAACAGGCAGGTTTAACATCGTTGCAGTATCGGCCCTCGGACCACTAGAGGTCGCCGCTGCAAGCTGTGGCGCAGAACACTCTGTTGTCCTCACAAAGGTATTTACACATGACTGCTAGTCCCCACTAGCCTAGAACTCTAGACACCCCCTAGCGGCAGCAAATTTATTTGGCAGCTAGGTAAGTCTAGCACAGCTCCGTCGGCTTTTTGGTGCTGGGAACACCAAGTATGTCAGACCAATCACAGCGTGAGGGGCGGAGTCGAAAGTCGGGCTACCATGACGACAGAGTTGCGACGGTTCCGTGTTAGAGGTAAACAATGGCTGCTGCTGGCGAACGGCTGTCTTTCGAGTCGGCTTTGGCCGCGACTCTTCAAGACTTGAAGTTAACATTTTATTTGAGAAAAGAACAAAGAACGGCACTGAAGTCTTTCCTCGAAAATAAATATGTATTCGGAGTTTTGATTAATTACGTAGTCTGACTACGTCACCTTCTTCGTTGCTCTGATTGGTTGTAGAGCGCTATCCTATTGCGTGCAGAGGGAACTTGAAAGACAACCGTTTATCCCGCCCACACTGTCAATGGAGCTGCGCCAGACTAGCCTGGCAAGCCAGACCTACATCAGAAAGATGTAAGGTCTGGCGCAGCTCCATTGGCAGTGTGGGCGGGATAAACGGTTGTCTTTCAAGTTCCCTCTGCACGCAATAGGATAGCGCTACAACCAATCAGAGCAACGAAGAAGGTGACGTAGTCAGAGCGACGGCTCTGACTACGTAATTAATCAAAACTCCGAATACATATTTATTTTCGAGGAAAGACTTCAGTGCCGTTCGTTGTTCTTTTCTCAAATAAAATGTTAACTTCAAGTCTTGAAGAGTCGCGGCCAAAGCCGAGTCGAAAGACAGCCGTTCGCCAGCAGCAGCAGCCATTGTTTACCTCTAACACAGAACCGTCGCAACTCTGTCGTCATGGTAGCCCGGCTTTCGCCCCTCACGCTGTGATTGGTCTGACATACCAGACATCCTTGGTGTTTCCAGCACCAAAAAGCCGACGGAGCTGTGCTAGACCCTACATAGCTGCCAAATAAATTTGCTGCCGCTAGGGGGTGTCTAGAGTTCTAGGCTAGCGCCAGACCTTACATCTTTCTGATGTGGGTTTGGCTTGCCAGGCTAAGTCCCCACCAGTGTTGGGTAGTAACGCGTTATTAGTAACGCCGTTACTTTTTTCAGTAACGTGTTACGTAACGCGTTGTTTTTTAAAATTCCGTTCCCGTTACCAAACGCTGCGTTACTCCGTTCCTTTTGGTGAGGTTTTACAACGGCACACAGTTCCCGATCAATAAAGTTTAAGTCTGGTCCGGTTTTTCAATGCCCTGTCCGGCGCGGACGCGTATTTGTCCTCCTTTTTGAGACAACCCCGCCGGTCACAGGTCCGCCCGCCGGTCATAGGTGTGTTACGATCGCGCGCACCCCCCCCCCCCCCCCCCTTTGGTGCAATACTTTGGTGTTTGTGTTGGTGCACAACGGATCATATTGCTTGGATGATTAGATTCAGTGATGTGGATGCAAATGCATTGAAACGGTTGTTTTAATCAACAGTTTGTATTATTCAGCATCAGTACATTACTGAAATGACGGTGAGAGGGCAACTCAATCAATCAACTTTTATTTAAGAACGTTGTACAGTAGCCTAACTAAAAAGTTACTTTCTCAGTAACGCATTACTTTTTGGTTTAAGTAACTGATTTACTAACTGAGTTACTTTTTTACAAAGTAACTAGTAACTGTAACTAGTTACTATTTTTCAGTAACTAGCACAACACTGGTCCCCACTAAACTATATGGTATCGTCATCTTTGTGTTCAAATTGTATTAGGAAAACAAAACAATAATAATACAGTACTACAACTAAAATGTGCAGTACAATGCAAGATGGCTAAGAGACTACAAGGATAACATTGAATGATCAATGAGCCCCAGTGCAGTGGGAGTATTATTGTTGTGTGTTTTAGTTGTCCCTGCTACGTTGTGCTCTGTAGGACGGGAAGGTTTTCACCTTTGGAGATGGAAGCCAGGGTCAGCTGGGCCACGGCTCTACTGCCGGTGAGCTTGTACCCCGGGAGGTCCAGGGCATAGATGAGACTGTCTCACAGATCGCATGCGGCAGGTACCAATCACATGACATCATCTCACCACCCGATTTGACTGTTGTCAGTCTATTCACTGATGTGTGCTGATAACGTCTATTGAATAGACTGACAACAGTCAAATCGGGTGATCTCACATGGGTTCAGACCCGGACAACCGTTGTCTCATTCTAATTCAAAATAGGCTGTTCTTGAAATAGTGACGTGTGGAGGATTCAAATTATAATATGTTATTGTTTTTAGTAGGCTACAAATCTGAAGAAAATCTTAGTCTTAAAAAAATACTTATTATGGTTTTAGTGTACCCGTCAGCCTGCATTGGTTTCCGCTTAATGTTGATTTGGTATTTACAGCCACCACACCTTAATACTGGGATCATCGGGCCGCATCTGGGCCTTTGGCAGCGGGGTGAAAGGTTCAACGCCAGCTCTTGTACAACTTCCATGGGCCACCGATGGTGCAGCAGCTGTACCCAATGGTACTGTGTATTTCCATTCACTGAGGATGGTAGTGTGTTATGAAGGATTTATTTTTCTTAATTCATACATTTCTAAACTAGTGTGAGTATTATTTTGGAATAGAAATGGTATAATGTGATCTGAGCATCTAGCGGAATAAAGTCAATAATTTTGACTTTGCGGAGGCAAACCCTCAGGGGTACTTAGCCTCCGCGTCGTGCATTATTTTTCGATACATGCACACCTCGTCGTGGATTATCCCTTACATCGCGTTCAATAACTTGTTTCACCTTCTTCTACTTCAAATGCAGATATGAAAATAGCAGCTGGATGGGACACAAACTTCCTCTATTCCTCACCCGCTGAGGTATTGCATACCATGCCATTCAAGCTAATGCTAATGATACATTATCTTGTGAATAAGCTACAATAAACATTAGCACACAGCTAGCCTATGTGTCTGAGTCAGTTTTTACATAGTTTTTCATACTTTCATTTCTTCTGTGATTTTCTGTAGAGTTTGGAGAGAGAGTTGACCATCGGGCGGTTTGATAAAACAAAACTACAAAGATGGCAGGCAATGGAAAAAGGCGATCACGAGGCAGACAGGTTCGTTATTGCTTTCTTTATACTTCCCTATACATTATTATTAATAATAATAATAATAATAACACTAATAATAATATTCATATTGTGGCTATTACTGCTGTATCATTGGTGAAAGTTTATTGTAATCTTTGCATTGCAGGGAGGTGCTGTCAATGTTTGTTACAAGTTCAAGCCTTGTTGCTACTTTCGCAAAACCCAAGTAAGTTGTTTCGGGTGGATGGTTGAAAGGTTCTGGGTTCAATCCCCAGATGTCTCACCTGTACACATCCTAGGAGCAAGATACCAGAACAAAACAAAAAGTGCAGACACATTAACCACAGCTACAACAGCGTGCTGGTTTACGATGCTCCCCTTTCCAACTCTGCTTTCATATGGCAACATTCAGTGTGTCTGTGTGTTTCATTCACTTGCAGTACAGCTGTTCACCCAATTAGATAAGGCTTCGAACTGAATATCCTGGATGTTGTCTGCCTAACCTCTCTTCTCCTCACCAGTCTGTCTCCATCAACAACAAGGGAAGTAATTGTTGACGTTGAGGCTGCTGCCCAGACTTTTGACCAGCTGCTGGAGGTCCCATGGATCAAACAAACAGCTAAGACTAAATCAAACATACTTTTATCCAGAATACATATTAGAGATAATTTCACCCCTCCTCCGGCCCTGCACATTTTTCGTCATATTTTGCCTATTTTAACTGTAAACATGTCACTATTTCCCATCTAGATTAATTTTTCCGTTATTGTCAGCAATCTCCTCTACTCAAGTACTGTGCTGAAGTCACCGGATGTTATCCTGATTCTTCTGACATATCCTCTTCTCCAAGAGGACAGAGAGGTGATGAATGTGGTCATCCCCCTGGCTTCCATTATCACGAAGCTTCAGGACAAGACGTCCAGGTTACTAAGTGAGCGTCTCACACCTCTAACTTGAATCTGATTGGTTAATTTGGTACATGTTGTCCCACAAATCACACTTATGATTAATATCTGAAGGCTGATGGCAGATGAGCCTTTAAAACAATGTTTGTAATGGTTTCAAAATCAACACCATGTAGAAATACACTTACAATTAAAATCCCCTTCTGAAAGCTTCATCCAAGTTTTCTTCAGTAGAGTTTCTCCATAACGAAACAGGAAACAAGGCGTAACCGAAAACAGAAAGCAAGCCGCCCCTTTCAGTCCTGGTTTTTTCTGCCCAGGCTCTGTGCAGTCTCCCCCCAGAAGTTCTGCTGTTACATAGTAGGACTGCTGGATCCCAGATTAGGTCCTATGAGATTAGGAAAACCATGGCTGGATATGGTATATTATAAGTTTATATCAGTAATTATTATATTATTACTTGTACTTATGTATATTATAAGTATACATAGTATTACTTAACTATGTATATAACTATGTAATTGATAATATACAGCGAGCCGGTCATTATTGCGAAATAAACCCTGACAGGGTGATGCGTCGGGGTCCTGCATCACCCTGTCTGGGTTTATTTTGCAGTAATGACCAACTTGCTGTACATTATCCCGCTTATTACACAGCTTATTATACGGCTACTTACTAAAGAAATCAATAATTTGACACAAAATATAACATCAAAAATGTTGTTAGATTGTTAGATTCTACGGTTGGAAATAGCGTCCATAGCAGCGGTCTGCTATGGACGCCTGAAATAACAAACCGTTGAATGCAACCGTTTAATTGACTAATCAGAATTGAGTCTTAAACAAAGCCCTGTAATAGTATAGCCATATTATAACTTATTATAGTCTATTAGAGGTAGCTATATTATCTATATATTATAAATTATAATAGATGAGATAGGATGTATTAATCCCCAGATGGGAAATATGGTAAATTACTTTTTTTTAATTTATACTATTAGTTATATTATAGGTTATTGTAGGTTATTACAGGTAGTATATGTTATTATAGGTTATTGTATAGAATGTGTTTGTATAATGTTGTTGTTGTTGTTTTAGGAGGGTGTTGGTCTTCCCTGCCCCCTGCCATCCTGACCAATCACATCGCGGTGTTCAAACAGGCCCTGTCCTTCCTTCTCAGGAATGGCCTTCTGAACACTCACAAAATGCACGTCAAAATCTTGCTGGAGACCGTCAAGATGCTCTACAAGGTGAGACCCTAACCTTAACTCATTCATTTTCAATGACTAACAGCAGCTAGTACACTGAAAGGATCGGTCAGTCCTAACCTAACCATTTAAAAAATATAAAATATAAAATAATAATAATAATAATAATAATAATAATAATAATAATAATACATTATTGTACTACATTATTATTTGTATAATATGGTTTCATATTGTTCTATATTAGTGTTGAATATTAATTAATGTAATATTTTCACAGGCTAATAAAGCTGGGAATTCTCTGAAGGTGCCACTGAGTACTTTCTACGTAGACCGAATCCAAATCATGATGAATCCTGTTGTGGATGTCCTCCTTTGGATTTCAGTCTCACGAGTGGAGGTTGAAACAAATCATTCATCATTTATTCATATCTTTTCATTTGGAGACAATATCTCAAATCCAAGATCTTAGGATTGCTGATGATTGGTTGTGTGAAGACACATTCCATCCTTAAGACATACACTAATTGCTTGATGATCAATTGTATGCATTAGCTTGTTCTACAACAATCACATCAACAACACATCTGCTCTGCTCTCTAGTGATAAAAAGCACTTGAAAATGTCAAAGTGTTAGATGTTATTATTAACAATTGTCCATCTTGTTATATTTAAGGATGAGGAGAACACACCAGCCATCTTCTGCCGGTATCCATTTGTGTTCGATCTCATTTGCAAGTTGACCATCTTTAACATCCATGCAGATTATCTCAAGGTATTACTGTCAGAGGGAATATTTCACCTTTTTTGTCCAAAATATATTTTGATACATGCTACATTTACATATTAATTAATTAATGTATCAATTGAATTCAATGTGGATTGCTACAGAATGGGCTTTAAATTCTGTAATTGTCCAGAATTCACAGGTGGCCAGTCCACCCCTATTAAACCAAATCAAGCAGGATACACACAATCCAAATACAGAAAAAATAAAAATCCATGCGTATAAACGCAAATAGGCTGGTACTATTACTTACTATTACTCACCTCATCATCTTCTGGTGTCTGCAACCTTTTTTTGCTTCATACGGGCTCTTGAAAATATCCAAAATTGTTTTTTGTGAATGAGACATAGCTAGCTAGAAGCATAATAAGACACAGCTAGCTAGAAGCACAATGAGACATAGCTAGCCTGCTAGCCATTTGCAGTCCATAGCTAGCTAGAAGCATAATGATACATAGCTAGCTAGAAGGATAAGCAATGCTATAAACAACTTGACGTTATGACTAGTCTAGTAAACTTAACTAGCTACCTGAAGTTTAATTTGCATTATATCAATACTCGTGTAGTTCTATATTGACAAATGTATATATATATATTAGGGATGTCTGATATTGGCTTTTTTACCGATAACCGATATTGTTCAACTCTTAATTTCCGATACCGATATCAACCGATACCGATATATGCAGCCGTGTTTTACACCAAAACTAATTTCAGGTAACATCATACAATATTTAGAGTTACAGAGTTACGCTACAACTAGTGTCCCACTACACGGCCGCACATGCCCAGGCGAGACGGCGTGGCGCGTTTGATGATGTCATCAAACAACGTCCTCACTTGAAACATAACAGATGTCTGAAATTATTTCAAACAAAGTGTTTATTTATTTCACACTGTCTTTGTACTAACAGAAAATGGTCGCTTGCATTCGACTCAGGACAATTAGAGCTTTCCAACAAGGTATAACATGCCATAGGCCACTTTAGTCATTTTGAGCTTTTTTAAAAACCGATAGCCTACCGATATTTTCCGATATTGATTTGTTATGCCAATATCGGCCGATAATATCGGTGGGCCGATAATATCGGACATCGGACATATATATATATGTATATATCAATTGTATTATTTATTTATTTTTACAAAAGAAAAAGTTCCTCAATCTCCAGGGGGTGCAGCACCCCCAGCACCCCTACTTCCATGCATAGCCTACTATGTAGAAATGATGCAAAACAAATTACAATAGAGATTCAGGCCATATTCACCATATGCAGTAAAACGTAATTAATTGATGGTATATTTTATTTAGTCTACTGGACCATTTTATTCATTCTTTTATAATTTAATTGCATTTTCGAAAAAATGCAATGACATTTTGAAGAGCCTTGCTTTTTTTCCTACAGCGTAAACACCGTCATGGCATTGACCTGGACGTGGTGGGGACAGTATTTAAGTTTAGAGTCCAGGAGATCCCTGACGCGGCCCCTGTGTTCCAGCTCAAACTGAGACGAACACATCTGGTTGAAGACACCTTCCGCCACCTCTCTTCAGCCGACCACTGCGCTTTCCAGAGGGAACTCTCGGTAAATATGTCACCGTTGAACTTCTTTTTTGTGTCTTCAATTCCATCTTTTCCCTCTTACGCCGGGGCTCCTCCATATGTGTTTCTTCTAGAGATGGGCATAGATTAAAATATTTAATCTAGATTCATCTAATGGTAATCTTGAAATTAATCCAGGTTAATCTAGATTAAAGTGGCGGTGCTAACGGAGCTTTTTGTTGAATGGGGGGTGCTACCGGAGCCTTTAGTTGCCCGATTGTTGAGCTGGGGGGGATTTCGGTTCGCGATAACATCGGCGATAAAAATATTATCGCCGATAACAAATCTCGCGTTAATACCGCCGATAGCGTTATCGGCCCATCACTAGTTTCTTCTCAAGGTCTCTAGCCCACTGGGTTTTGGGGAGAACTTCCTTGTCCCTTTGAGGACTTTGGGTTTGGATGTCGTGTAATGTGGGCATGTACAGTCCTTTGAGGCTGACTAACTCCAAGTGCACTATATAAAGCCTGTGCTGTATCATTCCTATAGGTGCAGTTTAAAGAGGAACTGATACTGACATTGGTCAACAAAAGCGACTTCTTCATCAATGTGTTCAGAGAACTCAAGGAACCAAAGTCTAAAATGTTCATGTATAATGAAAACCAGACACTCGCATGGTTCCCTGCCGAGGTGAGGAATTCAAGCTTAAGCTTAACAGTTTTGTTAGGGCTATACAATTACAATTATACAATTAAAAAAAAGTTGAAGTTACATAAAAAATGGGTATGATAATTAATTTTGATGAGAAAAAATGGCTATATATATATATATATATATATATATATATATATATATATATATATATATATATATATATTCCACACTAATCAAATAACCTGTGCTTGTGCGTGTTTGAGACAGGTTGAAAAGGACAATTTGGAGAAGTACTTCCTGTTTGGGGTTCTATGTGGCATTGCCCTGTACAACCACAACATCATCAACCTGGAATTCCCATTGGTTCTCTTCAAGAAGCTGGTGAATGTGAAACCATCCTTTGAAGATATGAAGGAATTTGAGCCTATAATAGCAGAGTAAGTCATGGATTTACATAAATAAATAGCCTGGCCTTTGATTTCCTGTGGTCCATATATGGTTGGTTATTTAATCAAACATGTAAATGTTATCAATTCAAGGCATAACTTATCCTTCTCTAGAACAGAAAGCAATGTCAAAGGCTAGTTCAAAGCTGAATCTGTTCAGACACCTTACATGTATAAAGGTGGTGGGTGTAGAAGAAGGCAGTTAAACTAAATCAATGGCGGCCATGCTTACAGGGGTTTGCGTTGCATTTTGGAAGACTACACTTCTGAGGACTTTGACACCTTGGAGTTCATCTTCACAGTAGGATGAATTTCATTCTTCGAAACAGAAAGCCTTATTGGCTTTCCTTCAGGAGCACACCCCCTTTTTTAATTGACAATGCAATTTCATTGGCTTTGTGTGGGCATTGTGTGTTGCAGGTGGGCTGGAATGGCAGACAAGTGGAACTTGATTCAACAGAGAAAGGGAAGCCTGTCACATGTTCCAACAGGTAGGTTTATAGATCTGGGTCTTTCATCATCCAGCTAGGCTTTGGTCTGACAAAGTATTCTTTTGTAAAAACACATCTACAAAAAGTAAAAATTGTCTTTACTTTCACTTGTCTTTTTTGTTTTGTTTACATGAATACAGTGCTGTTATCCATGGATGCCATTTTACACATATCCAGCAGACACACAAAGCAAAAATAGCTGAATTCAGACATTGTGCAGAAATGTTTTGAATCAATAACATGTACCCACCTGCAAGCATATACACTTATCGCAACAGACTTTTCATCTTAACGTAATTGATCAACTTTGATAAGGAATTTGCTGTAAGTGGTTAGTTGTGCGGCTACATGAAGTTATTTGATTTCAGTGAACCTATCATATCAGGAGCATTTATGTACAATGAAACACATATGGGCAAAATTGTGAGTGAGCCATTGCAGATTACAAAATATGTAATAGTAATAGTACATAATAGTAATAATTCTAGTTTTTTCTTCTGTTCCATAAATAATATTATCACACGGTGTTCATATTGTGCTTACCAACACAGGTGTACTAAACTATAGCGCTGTGTCCATCCACAGGAAAGAGTTTGTCGACGCCTACATCGACTATGCCTTCAACAAATCAGTTGAGCAGGTGTTCGAGGAGTTCAAGAGAGGCTTCTTCAAGGTGTGCGACAGAGATGTGGTGCAGTTCTTCCAGCCGGACGAGTTACGAGGCGTGATGGTGGGCCTGGAGTTCACTGACTGGAATGTGATGAAGCAGGTCTGCACTGCGCCGCACAAGAAGTCACACACTGTTGTCTGTTCCTGATGACTTGCATCGGTAGTAGTTAGAAAAAACAATTTGACCATGAAATTTGATGGGAAAACATCTCTTTAATGTATGTGTGTGTGTGTGTGTGTGTGTGTGTGTGGGTGTTTATGAGGGGCTGACCCAAAACTCAACCGCGTATACCTCAACATATGGATTTAATCTTATCTGTTATGCTAAGTTAAACTGCACAAATAATAACAGCTAGTCGACAGAGGTGTTGCTCCCATATTTTTAAGGCCATTATTAAAATCATACACTAATAGTAGCCTAGCCAGTAACCATCGGTAACCATTAACTGTTCATGAAATCTGCCAAAAGAGAGAATGAGAAAAAAGAGGAAAAAAAAATCGAGAAATAAGAGAAAAAATATGAAAAGAAAAGAAAAATTGTGAAAAAGATGGAGAGTGAAACAATTGAGAAATAAGAGAAAATAATAGAGAACAAAATAATAACATAAAAAAGAGTGAAAAAGATGGAGAACGAGAAAATCAAGAAGAGGAATAAAGATGGAGAATGAAAAAAAGAAAAATAGATGAAAATAGATGCGGAGAACGAGAAAATGAAGAAAAAAGATGGAGAGAAACTCTAGAAAAAAAGAGATGGAGAAAATAGAGAACAGAGATAAAAGACGGAGAAAACAAGAATTAGATAAAAGAGAAAAGAAAGACGAAGAGAACGAAAAACTGACATAAGACAAAAAATATATATGGAAAGAACAGAAAAATAGTGAAAAAAGAGAAACAAGATGGAGAGAACGAGAAAACTGAGAAAAGACAAAAGTTGGAAAACGAGAATGAAAAAAAGATGGAGAAAGGAAAAATATGAGAAAAAAGATGCAGAGAAGTAGAAAATTAAGAAGAGAGCAAAAAAGATGTAGAGAACGAGAAAGAACCAGAAAGTGCCACCAAGACTAAGGTTATGATCCGGTCGGAAGTTGTAATTGACAAATCACTTAATTGACATCTTTCTTTTCCGAAACGCACACCTGGTCATCGGGGTCAGGGTTGTATCTGGATTCACTGTTGTACCTTTGGATAGAAGCATTTGCTAAATGACTAAATGGCAATGTTAAATAATGGTTTATTTGTAATGCTCTGTACCTCACCCAGAACACGGTGTACGAAGGAGAATACAGCGACACACATCCCAATATCAAAACGTTTTGGGAGGTGTTTGACGAACTGACGGAGGACAAAAAGCAAGGTTTTCTCTGTAAGTATGATGCATGGCACCTGCTACATAACTAAATAGTAGTAATAGTATGTATACGATGTAGCTTTAAGGTTTTTTTTGCAGAATTAAATACTAAATAGAGGCCCTGGGGCAACACATTAACTGTAACTGTAAGTTTACAGTTACATACATTTTATTTCAGTATGCAACCGCACACAATGATGTCTAGAAGAGAGATAAGGCAGAATCGTTTTTTTGTATTCTTTGTTTCTTTGAATATTTACCAGCTTCCTTTGTAACACCAGCTCCACCGTTCTTGCCGTCAGTGTTCCTCACAGGTCTGGATCGTGTACCCATTGTCGGAATACAAAAGGTGCAGATGAAGGTGGCGATCCTGCCCAACGCCACGGAACTGCATTTCCCAGAATCCCTCACCTGCCACTCCCTGTTACTACTGCCCAACTACCCGACCAAGAAGACGCTCAGGAACAGGCTTTTAGGAGCCATCGACCACACTAGAGGCTTCTGGAAGGAATGATGGGGAACATCACAAGATGTTTGGTCACACCATACATCCCTTGATTGGGTTAAATCTTTTTTGCTCTAGATCTCTAACTGGTAGACTTTACTGGTATATTTTGCCGTTATATTAAACACATCTGTTCAAACTGTTTGCCGTTCCAGGCATTAGTCAGACCCATATATTTCTCCGGTCATTTGCCGTTTGTTTCCAGGAACACAAAAAGTAGTGCGAGCTAAAAGTTGTAATTTTGAGGCAGAATTAACCCCAAATATGAATCAACACCCTTATATGTTTAATGATTCGCAAGTGGCCATGGTATAAGCGGGATAATCCACTCGACGCGTCATGCGTTATTTTTCGATACATGCATACCTCGTCGTGGATTATCACTTACATATATGTAATGGTTGCATTAAAAAATGTATTTTGATTTTCTGAGCGATACTACAAATGGATCGGTTGGACCCCAAGCGACGATTCACATTGCATAGTAAATCGTGACATCCCTATAATAACCTTACATTATAATCACAAATATATCTATTTTATGTTAACTTTATATCAACCTACATCCACGCAATGAATAACATGAATCACCTCATACACAAAAATATAACATTTGCATATGATGTTTGTATACAACTAATAAAGTCCACAAGATCAGTCAGTCTCCATGGTTGTTTTTTTATTAATAAGCCTTAATAAAAAACATCTTCAAAAGCCTAAAATGATAAAAGCCTTTAGCCTACTTTAGAAATCATGAAAAGTCAGTTTACTTACTGACTTTTACTACGAAGAGATGTTATTCTCGACCCAATGTTACAAATGTCTGTATTGCATTCAGTTAGCCAACTAGCAAGTGGTTTCAAAGAAAATAATATTTTATTTATTGTGACGTATGCTTTTTAATCTGAACTGAACATATCCAAACAACCACAAAGAGTGTTGAGTTTGTATTTTGAAGAACAAACACTCAAATAGACTATTTTGAATGGACATGTCAAAACAAATGCTACTCTGCTGCTCCATATTTTCCAGAAAGGTATAATACTAGAAATAGGTCTGGATTTAAAGACATGTAGTATAGAACAAAACAACTCACATTTTCAGGTATAGTGACAAGTGAGACATCAGCACATACAATTACCCGATACATGTCAAATGTAATTCATGTATATTTATTTAAGTGTCTAGTCTAAGTGGGTAAACGCTCCACAAGACATAGGCCTCCATAACTCCTCCCTTTATTCTATCGCACTTTCAATATGAAAAGAAGAAAATAAATTACCTGGTCTTTAAAACGGTATCAAAAACGACTTGGCATAGGTCAACATAGTTTATAACATGTATCATTTAGCATGTAATCATGACATAATGCAAATTAAATTCAACAACTCTTAGACAACAAAGCCAAGATATGCATACTAATGGTTAAAACCTGGGCTGCATTGCATCCTTACCGTATACAATATTTGTACAACTGTATCTTGAAATGAATGACATTAAACATGTCTGCCCTGAATCACATTAAGAAAAACATTTTTTTGTTGTTTTTTTTTGTTGTTTTTACACAGAGTGGTAGACCTCAACCAAGAGATCATGAGTCTTCTCCTGTCAAAGTGCCTCCTGGCCAACATCAAAGCAGTAGCACGAACATAAAGCAGACGTAAACACAAATGGACCAAGAAACAGAGTTTGAGAAAAATGATGTTGCCGAAGGCCTCCGAGTTGTGCGCTTGCCGTCGAACGAGCAGTTGTTTGACACAAAGACACGTTCTGTCTTAGTGGGGTTTGGACGGCTTCGGTGTGCTTTCTCCCCCCAGCTTGTGTGTTTGAGACGTCACACGCCATGACATTACAACTTTTCGAAACATTCTTTTGCTTTACACAAAACATATGTACATACGAAAAAAAAATACGATTGGGTATACAAAACATTTGAAGCAAACTGCAAAAGATACAGAATGTTCTGTCATTACATACATATCACACAATCCAAAAGAGGCTTTAGTAATGACATTGCTCGATGCTATGAGAGAGGACAGGCTACAAAGATCATAGAGGTGCCTCTGCTAGATCATAATGACGTTTGTGTCTTTGTTCTGTGCTTGGTGTAACATCATCATCATCGTGTTTGCATGTGTTCGACGAATAGATGTTGCCGGGTTTTGATGTTGCCGTTGATTTTGTTTTTTTAAACGCCACATTGTTGTCACTTTAAGGGGCCAAAATTCAACTCTGTGCACATGTACGTGTACTCGGGGGGGGGGGGGGGGGGGGGACTTATCTGACGAGGTGGTAGGTGAGCCAGTACATGAAGACGGGCTGCGCTGCAGCTATAGACATGGTCAGGTACATCCGAAGCTGATTCCTGGCTCCCCTCACCAGCTTGCCCTCTGCAGCCGCCTCGGACAACAGCTTCAGACGCAGCGTGCGGATCTGGACAGTGGGATGAACCAATCATGCTCATGATGGCACACTTACAGTTAAAATATTGCTTCACATGAACGCTGGTGGACCCGACTACGCACCATGAATACAAAGATGGCTGCACAGCACCACAGCAGGGAGAGGTAGTACCCGAGTCGTCCAAACAAGAGGCCTCCGATCACTCCGACAATCATACTAGAGAGGGGATGAAATGGTGCGGGGGATTAGGCGACATTGCATGCATATTATTATCATCATTTGTTTTCATTCTTCACCGTCTGCACATTTGCCCAAACAAATATGACAAATTCTGAATTCATAAATTTCAGACAGCAACTAAAGATGGGACAGATATCTCAACTGAATTGTATGACAATAACTTACCCGACCAAAATATTAATCACATAATTATAATTGTTCCGAGAGTAGGTTACAAAAACAAAACGATGCATTTAAAAATGATATACATGAATTCAAAAGTAACAAAAAATAAGCAAGTCATATAAAATACAAAAATGTAAAAACACTAACAATGAAACATCAGTACACACATCGGAGAAAGTAAAAAAGACACAATAGAACAACACATACCCAACATATTTGTAGCCAGAGAAGGCCAGTAGGTCTACAGTAGTGAGGTCAGTGTTAACAGTCACCAGATACAGAGACAGCAGCACTGCCAGCACCTCCATGATCAGCCACACAAAGGCTGAACTGGCCTGGACTCCCAACAGCTCTGGAGAAAACCTGGCAGGAGAGAGAGGGAACAGAACAGTGTGTCAACCGTTTATGTCTCCATCTTTGAATCACTTCATTTTAAATCAGTGTATACCAAAATTCATTATTGGGTCAACTTTTGCATGTCTCGACATACTTGGAGACATATTTTGTGCAACAGTGCACTCAAGTATCTGTTGTGGCATGGTTTCATGGTTTGTGTAAGATTTACTGTTATATAAGAATATTTATAACTACAAAATTATTAAGAAAAAGGTTTTCCAAGAAGAGAGCGGAAACAGGAAGTTAGAGGAACAAAGTAAAAGCACAGTCCCAAGAAGACAGCTAACAACATAAGTATTATAAAATAGGAACTGGGAACTATTTTTAGGAACACAATTCTGTCTGTTATGATTTTCTTTTAATTTCACTATATCAATAATATCACTATACATACATACGTTTTAATAGTACGTACGCAATAGTTTTAATTATTTCAGCCATTTTAATGCAAGCCGGTTTAATCAGCATTTCACCGATGTCGTGTGGCTTTCTGGCTTGGGCAATAAGTAGAGAGCACTCGAATGAAGCAACAGTTGCCTGCTTTTGGTTGCTTCCCGCCCTGGCAAAACTTTCCTAATGTTGTGGGGCCACAAGTACATTTTTCCAAGTAAAACCCACCATCTGAGAGGTCCTAGTCTGGTGTTAGGGTTTCATACTTTCATTTCCCAATTTCTCACTCCAAATGACACATTCAGCTCTAGTTTTGTCCATTGCCTCTATGAAGCCAAAGGCAATATAACTTGGTTATAGTCTTGGTAAGTCCTCTTTCTTTTTGAGAAATTCAGCATTCTCGCAAAGCCCTCTTGATTTTAAGGGTGCAAGAATTTGTAGAAATTCCTTTATTTAGTAAAAAAAAGAGAACAATCTTTATTTTTAATTTTTCTAAATAAATGAACTACAGATTCTTGCACTCTTGAAATCAAGAGGGCTCTGTGACCTCCGTGGGGCTGTGGCGCCCCCTAGTGGGGGTCAGGACCCCCAGATTGGGAAACACTGAGCTAGCTAACAAGATGAACACAGAAACTCCAACGACAACAAGTAACTTGAGCAAGCTGAATAGACACAGTAGGAAACACACACTTGTAGTTCATAACATTAATTATTGGTCTGTTCAAATTATAGACACAATTAGTTAAGTGAATATACATTGACCATGCTGGTGCTGCGGCAGACATAAATAAAACTAACCTAATGTTAAAATTGACAGGAACAGGAAGTTACTTTATCCTACTATTGACAATCTGGGAAAAGGTTTCATTAGCCCCGAGACAATGAGAACCTGTAGGGGTGTGTGTGTGTGTGTGGGTGTGTGTGTGTGTGTGTGTGTGTGTGTGTGTGTGTGTGTGTGTGTGGTGTGTGTGTGTGTGTGTGTGTGTGTGTGTGTGTTGTGTGTGTGTGTGTGTGTGTGTGTGTGTGTGTGTGTGTGTACCTGTCCTGTGTGCCTAGAGCCAGCCCAGCGACCAGGACATACGTGATGAAGCCCATGAACGGGATGTAGAGGTCGGGGGCATTGACGTCGAAGCGTGGCGCCACAGGAGTGTCCTGCTGGTAGCTCACCTCCCAGTTCTACAGCAAACCAAGAGGTTAGAGCAAACGGTGCCCCAGAACCACAGCCACCCTCCCGCTCATGCTCATTTATGGAACAACACTTTTTATTCTCACAGTATTCGGTCTTCAAATGAAATGCGCTTCATGTGCATGTTGGCTATTCTTAGAAGCCTTGGCCAGAAGGACATCATTACACACTGTATGAGCATACAGTTGCAAATATATGTTGCAGTTTAGTGCTTTTTTATGTATTGCGGGACGAAAAGTTTCAGTTGTGAAAAAGGGGTTATAGCAAGTATAGAAAAAGACTACAATATTCAATCTGGTGAGGTAGAGCGCACGCTTCTGGCTGGATCGCACCTCTTTCAGGCATCTTACCTCGTGCATGTACGGGAACACCAGCAGGCCCAGCTTCTTCCCTACGTACACGGTGTCCACAGCAAAATAGTACTTCAGCTTGGAGATGGGGATGAATCTGTCCAGCTGCAACACACACGCATAAGATGCACTTTATTCATCTTAGACATGTGTATATAGCATTTCGGTGATGCACAAAAACCTGGCCAATTGTTGTTGTTTTTTCATGGACATGTTTTATTGATACAAATTCCAACTGATACTAAACTAATTTCTTACTTAACATATAAGGTAACAAGAGTCCGAGTGAGCCAGTCTTACATTCTTGTCGACCATCTCTTTGCCCCTGCGATGCCAGGGAGCTGCCGTAGGCCATAGCCAGGTTTTGACATGGGGTCTGACAGGATGGACTGACCAGGATAGGCCCCCTGCTTGAGGCCCAGCCAGCTGGTTCCTGGTGACATAAACATTTTAACATAAAACCAAATATATAATGCAAAATTGCCACCAAAAAGACAATGCTTTTCGAAACACATTTTAGATAGTATATTATGGCTCCAACAAAATTAAGTTGTGAAAAGTGGTCATTCTTTGGGATCTACATTGCCAACCTGTCTTTGCTTTACCACTGAATATATCCCACAATTATATTTAGTGAATGCAATTGTGGCTCGACCGCGCGGCACAACCACTACTTACCCATCTACTTGCACTCATGGGCATTTGACACAGTTGACTTCTAAAACTGAATCTAAATCATTAATTACAAAAAATCTCGGCATATGCCTGGTCTTTTTGGTTGATGGACCGGTCTAACCTGTCAACATTTTTTCAATCAGTCAATCGTGGATGCTTGTCTTCCTACCTGTAGCCCCCAGGATGTGCCCCATGTCCTACTCTGCTAGTATCCTCAAACAGTGGACTGGCGTCCGGAGCCTCGGCCGGGTTGTTCCTCAGACGCATGTTGGGCTCTGGAGGAAGGAGAGCAGGTGGAAATGGGATATAAAACAATATGAAATATAAGACGCGCTCAACTCACGGTTAAACCTTGAAGACTGGGTGCTGGACCCTTAATGTAGTAATAATAATAACAACAACAACAACAATAATACAAAAATAAAGACTAGGACAGGAGTGCAATTTGACTTTTTAATATTGCCACATGAACGTTTTCTTCTTCAGTGTGTATTCAGCGTGTAATGTCACATGCTGTCCTAGTCTTTCTTTTTTTACATAAAACAATATTAAATAATTTATCAGTGGAGTAAGGTATCCATAAACATTTGAATGTATTTTTCTGTTGGGTCTTCAGTGGATGTGGAACAGATCAGTGGAAGATTGCCCATGTATACACATGACAATATTAAGAGAATCAACAGCACAGCAGCAGTTATGTATGTATGTATGTATGTATGTATGTATGTATGTATGTATGTATGTATGTATATATGTATGTATGTATGTATGTATGTATGTATGTATGTATGCATGCATGTATTGTGTAACACCTTCAGTGATGCATGCACTTGTTAAGACATGCGTGTATGAGGGAACAAACCTACAGTACATAAGCAGCACATACTTTTTATAGGGAACCACGATTTAGGTTTTTCTTGAAGACATAAGTGTGTGTGTGTGTGTGTGTGTGTGTGTGTGTGTGTGTGTGTGGTGGTGTGTGTGTATATAAGTGGGACTGCTGGTTTTGAAAGCTTTCATGACATGCCCACATTCAGTCACCATCCAATGGGCCTGGTGGGTGTCCAACCATTGGCATTATTAATTAAGACTAGGGGAATAAGGGAAATACAAATAAACACATTAAGAGTTGTGTGCTTTGACATACGCACAGTTAACTCAAACGTATGCATTAGACGTTTATGGTCGCATGGGAATAGACGTATTCCATAACCACGTTGTTATGTTGCTTGCTAGCAATAGCGCCTCAGATGTTATAATTAAGTGACACACACAACACACACCACACACACACGTATCTCGTAGCGAGGGGCGTAGCGTCAAGTACCGCACAAATGAGGTCCAGTTTCAGGGATATACTTAGACTACGCAGACAGACAGACAGACAGACAGACAGGGTCGATATATAATAACCGCCATCACTACGCTGCCTGTAGCCGCTTTGCGCCGCGGTGTTAGTCCATGTCAGATCCGTTAAGGCGGTTACCGGTTAAACGTCGTCGTGGTTGTTGTCGGCAGGCGTTACGGAGGGT
>JAOPHQ010003530.1:40000-52500 GCA_030340625.1 Merluccius polli | reverse complement strand
ACCATAACCCTAACCCTAACCATAACCCTTTTTGGAGTGAATTGTTTCACAGTAGACTGCGGACGCTGTAGACTCTGCTCTGCGAGCGGACGCTGTAGACTCTGCTCGTCTCTTACCACCGCGAACGGATTTATGAGAACCCAGATCGTTTCACACAGACACGGGAGGGAACCTTTTGCGTCAATGTCAGACGTCTAGGGGCGTGACAAATCGTCGGTATATTACGAGTTGGGATGAGAACGGGCTGCCCCCCCCATCGGTTGTAGGTCTGTGGCGCCTTAATGCACGGGCTTACCTGGGCTTCAGCCCGGGACCTCGGCCAATCAGGGGCCTCTTAAAAAATATATATTTAAAAAAAGATGATAAACGTTCGTATTCGCGGTGTCATTACTGACCCCCCCCCCCCCCCCCCCCCCATATATACATATGTATATATGTGCACAAAACCAATCTATAAGACAATCTATAAGAACAGACATATACATACAAAAGCACAGCAAGGCAATACAAACATTTGAAATTAGAAAATTATACACATGGACACAAAAACACACCAAAATGTATACAAATATACATAAAAACATAATATTTACATAACTATAAAGTGTCTCAATCAGATATAGTGGCTTAAACCCAACCATGTTTTTAATAATAATAATAATAATACATATTATTAATATGGCTGTTAAATATATTACATTTGGGTATTATCAAATTCTGGAACGATTAAGATAACATGCGTTATTAAATCCCGCACAGGAAAATTAGGAATTCAAAGTGCAGATAATTGTTATTGTGTAACGGTGTCACATATGGTATTCATGTTGCCTAAATACAAAACGGCTATGATTGTGTGTGTGTGTGTGTGTGTGTGTGTGCTTCTGTGTGTGCCGCCTACATACTTGTGCTTGTCCTATGTTTTGGATTAATCATTTAAGGGAATATTTGAGGTTTATAATCTCATGATCGTTGGATCTGATGACCGTAAATCCTCTTACCCGCCTTTGTTTTTTATAAACATTGTCTGTCTTTTAAAATATGTGTTCAGATGTGGTTGTTTGTGTGTATGTGTGTGTCTGTGCGTATGTTTGTGTTTGTATGTGTGTTTGTGTGTTTCTGTCTGTATGTCTGTGTGTCTGCCTGTGTGTGTGTGTGTGTGTGTGTGTGTCTTGACTCATTGATGTTGTGGTTTGTGTGTTACAGGGGAAGTATTGTGAGACGTCTATGGACGTGTGCGCCAGTAACCCTTGCAGCAACGGAGGAACCTGTCTCACTGACCAACACAACACAGGCTTCAGGTGGGACACACACACACACACACACAGGCAGACACACAGGTACACAGACACACAGGTAGAGAGACAGACAGGCAGCTAGACAGATGGACAGAGACACCCACTGACAGGCTTCAGGTGGGACACACACACAGACACACAGGCAGACAGGCAGACAGACAGACAGACATAGGAGTGGTTAGGGTGTGACCAGCCAAAAGGTACTGGGTTCAATCCCCAATGTCCACCACCTACCTGTAAGCATCCCTTAGCCAAGATGCCCTAACCCCTACCTCCTCATTATAACCCATTAACTGACTCACTAGCACACAGACAGACAGACAGACAGACAGTCCTGTGACACCCTGTTTCCTAATTAGTTCATAATTATGTTGCCGTTGTGTTACTGTGCTACTCCAGCTGTGTGTTAATAGTTGTGTTACCATTGTTGTGCTACTCCAGCTGTGTGTGTCCCTACGGGTTCGAGGGGTTGCTCTGCCAGGTGAACGTGGACGACTGCCAGGACCATGGCTGTGAGAACAGCGCCACCTGTGTGGACGGAGTTGGGAACTACACCTGCCTCTGTCCTCGCTCTTACACAGGTACATAGAATCTATCTCTCTCGCTCTCTCTCGCTCTCTCTCTCTCTCTCTCGCTCTCGCTCTCGCTCTCGCTCTCCCAGGTACCAAGGACGTAGAATATAAGAATATAAAATGCTGTGTCTCTCTATATCTCTTTGTATATCAATTCAACTCAATTCAAAGGAGCTTTATTGAGCATAGAAAATAAACATTGCCAAAGCAGTTTAAAAAATGGACAAAGGAAAAATAAAAATCCTATAGGAGATAGAGTTTCTATCTCTCTCTCTATCCCACTCCCTCTCTATCTACCGCTATCTCAATTCAATTTAAATTGGCATGACAAAAAACATTGTGTTGCCAAAACATTTAACAATATAATATATAACACGTGGAATAACAACAGCTAGTAAATAACAATAAAACGAGGTAAGTAGTTTCTATCTCTCTTCCCTATTCTCTCTTTCTCTCTCCCCCTCGCTCCCTTCCTCTCACCCTCTCTCTCTCTTCCCCCTTTTTTGCCTTCATATGTATTCTTGACATTGTCTCTTTGTTTTCTCAAACACACGCACGCACGCACGCACGCACACACACACACACACACACACACACACACACACACACACACACACACACACACACACACACACACACACACACACACACACACACACACACACACACACACACACACAACACACACACACACACACATTTAAGACTAGCACTGAATTAAATTAAGATGAATAGTGTTAATCCTTAGAATAATCATATAAAAAATGTTTAAAAAAAAAGAGATACACAGACGCACTTCTGAAAGGAAGTGCGTCTGTGTATCTCTCTTTTACCATCTGCTCTGTCTGTTCTCTCTCTCTGTTTTCTCTCTGTCTTCTCTCTCGCCTGTCTGTCTGTCTGCCTGCCTGCCTGCCTGTCTGTCTCTCTATTCAATTCAAAAGGCTATTTATGTATTATTATTATAAATACATTACAATAAAAATCAAAAAATGTATCTTTCTTATTCACTCTCTCTCTGTCTCTCTCTCTGTCTCTGTCTCTGTCTCTCTCTGTCTCTCTGTCTCTGTCTCTCTCTCTCTCTCTCTCTCTCTCTCTCTCTCTCTCTCTCTCTCTCTCTCTCAATTCAAATCAATTAATTTCTCAATTCAATTCTCTCTCTCTCTCTCTGTCTGTCTCTGCGTCTCTCGCCCCAGGTGTGCTGTGTGAGGAAGTGGAGGGTGTTTGTTCACCAGGTAGAAACCCCTGTCAGCATCAGGCCACCTGTCTGGCCACGTCCACTGGGGCCAGGTGACCACTCACTCATGCACGCACGCGCACACACACACACACACACACACACACACACACACACACACACACACACACACACACACACACACACACACACACACACACACACACACAATAGAAACAGACATTTCAGATCCTGCTGTAAATAAACGTGTGTGTGTGTGTGTCAGGTGTCTGTGCATCCCAGGCTGGGTGGGGGGTGACTGCAGTATCGACTACAACGAGTGTGTGGACCACCGCTGTGAGAACGGAGCTCGGTGCGAAGACCACCTGGACGGCTACACCTGTATCTGCCTGCAGGGATTCAGGTGAGACCACTTGCCCTCCACCTTACGGGCATAGGAAGTGTTTTAAATAATGATATTTTATTCATGCCTGTCACATATTCTACAGATATAGATCTTGAAACGGACAATTTTTGCTGCGACACGTGGCGCAGCAAAAATAGACGAGACTCTGAATTTATAGATGTGATGCACGTCTCACAAGGGCTGTGTGGCTGCGCTAACCTGTTAACATGGGCGCGGAAATGAAAAGCAAGTGGTAACACCACGCACACACGTGTGTCCCGGGTGTTGCCTGTCCCTCACCTTACCTGTCCACCACATTACCTGTCCCTCACCGTACCTGTCCACCACATTACCTGTCCCTCACCGTACCTGTCCACCACATTACCTGTCCCTCACCGTACCTGTCCACCACATTACCTGTCCCTCACCATACCTGTCCACCACATTACCTGTCCCTCACCGTACCTGTCCACCACATTACCTGTCCCTCACCATACCTGTCCACCACCTTACTTGTCACCATGCTCCTTCTTTCTTTCTCTTTTTTTGTTTCTTTGTCTGTCTCTGTCTTTCTGTCTCTGTCTCTCTCTGTCTCTCACTCTCTCTGTCTGTCTCTCTCTCTGTCTGTCTCTGTCTCTCTCTCCAGGGGTGAGAGGTGTGAGGTATCCTCCCCCCCTTCCTCCCCCTGTCAGCTGGCTGCCTGTCAGAACGGCGCCCCCTGCAGGGATCAGGGGGGCCTGGCTGTGTGCCAGTGCCCGTCGGGCTTCGAGGGCCAGCTCTGCGAGCGATTGGTCAGCCTCAACTTCCTGGACCCGGACTCCTACGTCCAGCTGGGCGATGTCAGGGACTGGCCCCAAGCCAACATCACCCTACAGGTACACTACACTGTAGACACACGTGTCTATGGGGTGCCGTTTGTAAATCCGCTCACGCTGAAAATAAAAGCAGGTGTGAATTTTTGAGAGTCACCTTTTTGCACATTTACACCAATATTTGTCAACTTAGAGATATTTTAAATAGTTAAATCCAAATATTAAATGTTACACCTAAATGTTAAATGTTAAATCTAAATGCTAAATCAAAATCTAAATGTTAAATCTAAATCTAAATGTTAAATCTAAATCTAAATGTTAAATCTAAACGGTAAATCTAAATCTAAATGTTAAATCTAAATGTTAAATATAAATCTTAAATGTTAAATCTCAATCTAAATCTAAATGTGAAATCTAAATGTTAAATATAAATATAAATATAAATGTTAAATCTAAATGTTTTGCGTGAAACTAAATATTTAGCTAATATGCAAATTAAAATACCTTTAACCGGAAGTACCAAAATAAAAGCTCGAGGAGGTCAGAGTGTGTTTATAGTGTCAAATAACGAATAAAAAACATCTCATCCGGGGAAATGGACTCTTGGACATGGATTATCGTGATAATAACTACCTAAAATAACAAACACATTTGGAAAACTTTATTTGAAGAGTACTTTGAGTTTTTAGTGTCACTTTTATGAAGGGTGTGGGACTTATGACCTGTAGCCACTATAGCCAGCCACGAGGGGGCTCACTTTGACTGATCTGTCATGTTCGCTTGCGTAAAGGCCAGCAAGATCCGGGAGCTTTTATGTTGGTACTTCCGGTTACCGGCATTAGCTAAATATTTAGTTTCACCCGAAACATTTAGATTTAACATTTATATTTATATTTAACATTTAATATTTATATTTAACATTTCGATTTAACATTTCGATTTCGATTTCGATTCAACATTTAAATTTAACATTTAGATTTATATTTAGATTTAACATTTATATTTAGATTTAGATTTAACATTTATATTTAGATTTAACATTTAGATTTAGATTGAGATTTAACATTTAGATTTAACATTTAGATTTAGATTTAAATGTAACATTTAGATTTAGATTTAGCATTTAGATTTAGATTTAGCATTTAGATTTAACATTTTACATTTAGGTGTAACATTTAATATTTGGATTTAACTATTTAAAATATCTCTAATTTGACAAATATTGTTAAAATGTGCAAAAAAGTGACTCTCAAAAATTCACACCAGTTTTTTAAACATTGTTTGAAGCTAAATGTGACAAAATATTGCTTTTATTTTCAGCGAGAGCAGCTTTACAAACGGCACCCCATACGTGTCTACACACACGCAATCTGCTGTCCACACACACTGTTCTAGTCTACATACACACTGACTGGTGTGGTTCTACATACACACTGACTGCTGTGGTTCTACATAGACACTGACTGCTGTGGTTCTACACACTGACTGCTGTGGTTCTACATAGACACTGACTGCTGTGGTTCTACATACACACTGACTGGTGTGGTTGCGAACCACTGCTATTGCTACTCTGGTTGTGCGGCACTTGAATTTTTCGTAGCTACTCCAGTTTGGGTTGTACGTTTCCATTCCTCTCAAAGCCTCTGCCAGACTCCATGTAAATGTGAAACTCACACAATACAATTCAACCCAGGAGAAAGTAATAACACCAAAGCCATGACTGTACTGAAGTGTGCTTCAAGCGGAAGAAGGCGAGCAAGGCGAATTTATTTCTACAGCACCCTTCAAACACAAGGCCATTCGTAGCGCTGTACAAAGGCAGACATCCTATTTTCAAGGCATTAAAAAGACACTCATTGAAAAACATTGAAAGAGAAATGTAAAAAGTATAAGATGGTAAAAGCATAAATATAATCGTGCAGACATACATTTTAATAAAATGCTGTGGCAAACAGAAAGCCCTGATCCAATAATATATTCAGCATCTTTCATGGGCTGATTAGAGAAGCACTTGTTGCCACCCGTCTTTATTCTAAAAATATCAAAATGATAAATATGTGTTTTGTACAAGAGGAGCTATTTCTATATGTGACTGTATTGAGTCCTCTGCTTATTACAGAGATATTACCAATTAGCATTAATATTGTTCCACCAAGGTCCATATTTTGTCCTGCTGTGAACAAACTTAGTGAATGTACTTTTATATTTAATTTCATACTTTTATCAACGTTGTATTTTTATCTCTATTTGTGTTGTGTTGTTATTCCTTAATAATTCAGTTTATACACATATAGATATGACATTCTTAAATATCGTTTATTCATAAGATGAATATCAGAACAAAAACATGAACAAAAAACGTGTGTGTGTTTGTGTGTGTGTGTGTGTGTGAAGGTGTCCACGTCGGAGGAGAACGGCATCCTGCTGTACAACCGAGATGAGCCCATCGCCATGGAGATCCACCACGGTCACGTCAGGGTCACCTACAACCCTGGAAACCAACCGGCTACTGCTATCCACAGGTCTACACGCACACACACACACACACACACACACACACACACACACACACACACACGTGTGCACACACACAAACCCACATTCTTGCATACACAAACACATACAGTACACGTAAATACTGTTGTACTTTATTAGTTAGGGTAATATTAGGGTATATGTATAATTTATGTGTTTAAAAACATTGAAAACATTGTTTTTGTTCAGTGTGAACTTGGCACCACCAGAACTATTAAGAGGGAGGTGTGAACAGCAGTCTCTCAGGGTGATTTTAAGAGCTGTGAACCAGGGACAGACCAAGGCCAACCTCCGCTAGGGACAGCCAACTGTCCAGTTAGCTGGCGACAGCTCGCGGCTGTTACCTAGCAACAGCTCACTCACATCACACTAAAGATTCTTGCCGCGTTGCAAACAAAATTGGTGGCATGCTGGCATCTGGGCCGACTTATAATAAAGGACTGCTTAACGTTGAAGTGCCAAACGTATTCAGCGCCGAGGTGGAAGTGTTCTCGAGACTAAAGGAGCACTTGGAACTGGGGCCCTCATTTATCAAGAGTTTATAGAAAAAGTCCTAAATCCTATCATACGCATGAAATGTAGAAAGTTCGTACGTACGAAAAAGTGAGGATTAATCAAGCGCTCTTAGGCTTGTCGTGGCGCAATTTCCCTTGATAAATACTGGTCATTATAAATCCACATGCTCATGCCCGCTTAGCTCATTAACATACATTTACACCCATAAATAAGCATATATGGTCACATATATAAACTATTCTATTCACTCTACCACTTGCTGTGCATACACATGATCAGACCCTGTGTGTACATTTTATCCCAAAGTACACACATTTTCAAGCCAAGAACAAATGGATAAATCCCACGTTTTGTCGGAAAACTGCGTACGCATGGTTTACGCACAGATTTCATTGAGATCGGACGTGGGCAGCGATCCGGGTACAATGGGGACAGAGTACTGGCTACCTAATTAAAAACCACACCAAACCATGTCCTCTACCACCACTAGACCCACCACATCTCAAACCCAAGTCTCCTAGTCCACATTCAGTATGCCTATACTTATTATGGACTAGGAGGTTTAGCTCCTTCTACACCATCACAATGTCATTTTCTTAAATCAATGCAGAGTACTGTGCTTGCCTTAGCACCAGGGTAAAGTGAGTTCAACTTAACCCTAACCCTTCAAGTGATCTTTCAAGTCCCTTAAAGGAGAACTCCGGTGTAAACTGGTTCTGGGATGTTTAGTATGAGAACGAGTTCCAACGTTACCATGGTGATTAAAGGAGAACTCCGGTGTAAACTGGTTCTGGGATGTTTAGTATGAGAACCAGTTCCAACGTTACCATGGTGATTAAAGGAGAACTCCGGTGTAAACTGGTTCTGGGATGTTTAGGATGAGAACGAGTTCCAACGTTACCATGGTGATTAAAGGAGAACTCCGGTGTAAACTGGTTCTGGGATGTTTAGTATGAGAACCAGTTCCAACGTTACCATGGTGATTAAAGGAGAACTCCGGTGTAAACTGGTTCTGGGATGTTTAGTATGAGAACGAGTTCCAACGTTACCATGGTGATTAAAGGAGAACTCCGGTGTAAACTGGTTCTGGGATGTTTAGTATGAGAACCAGTTCCAACGTAACCATGGTGATTAAAGGAGAACTCCGGTGTAAACTGGTTCTGGGATGTTTAGTATGAGAACGAGTTCCAACGTTACCATGGTGATTAAAGGAGAACTCCGGTGTAAACTGGTTCTGGGATGTTTAGTATGAGAACGAGTTCCAAAGTTACCATGGTTATTAAAGGAGAACTCCGGTGTAAACTGGTTCTGGGATGTTTAGTATGCACTTACAAGGCTAGAAATAGCCTGACAGCTCGCATGCTCGCGTCATCGTCAATTGACTTATCAGCCTAAAAAAAACATGGCGTTGACGGGTGAACTACTGATGGCATTGTGTGTATAAAATATGCTTTTTAATAAACAATCTGTACACTTACGAAGTTGTCAATGCCTCGTTGTATATGTTAAGACCCTCATTATACCACCAAAGAAGTGTCAGGCTATTTCTAGCCTTGGAAGTGCTTTAAAAAAGCGATTTATTTTTTACCAGGTCAGATGCCCTTAGCACTCAAACGTAGAGCAGTTTGGTAGAATCGGCTAACAGCTAACTTAGCTTTGCGTCGTATCGGCTTTTTGTTGCTCTCCATGGAACGTTGGAACTCATTCTCATACTAAACATCCCAGAAACAGTTTACACCGGAGTTCTCCTTTAAGAGAGAAATTAGCTTGCAGCCAGGATCACATCACAAGACATACATACAGACGAGCAGCAGCAGCAGCAGCAGCAGCAACAACAGACAGTGTCTAAGAGATAGACGGCGTAAATTGTGTCTTTCTCGTGCATTACTATCCCATCTAAATAAATTATACATTCATGAAATGTAAAATGTACAAGACGCCGTTTGGCTCGCTAAAAAATCCACGCCGAGTCGAGTACCGAGTTTTAAAAAGTAGGTGGGCATTCAGGGGCTGAAACCAGGCGACCTGTATGAGTGGACCTAAACACGGACCCCCGTCGGGGTCGAGGTCCTGGGTGGCCCGGCGGCGTTGTGACGTGAGGCTGTGTGACACGCAGCGTGGAGACGGTGAACGACGGGCGATTCCACACGGTGGAGCTGATGACCTTTGACCGGATGGTGAACCTGACGGTGGACGGTGGAGAGCCCACCACTCTGGACAGTCTGGGGCGCGGCCCACGGACCGGAGAGGGCCCCCTGTATGTGGGAGGTAGGAACTACACACACACACAGCTGCCACTACTATTTAGCTATTTAGCAGATGCTTTTATCCGAAGCGACTTACAGTGAATTCAGATGCAGGTCATTCAGGAGCAGGTAGAGGTTAGAGGCATCCTGCTCAAGGATGAGGTAGACATGGGGGTTTCAAACCCAGAACCTTAAGACTTGTAGGCCTATGTTTCAGCGCTGTCAAACACATACGCATTCATGCCATTTATACAGCCCATGCACATCTGTACATCGCCTGAATGTTGTTTTCTGTGCAAACCTTTTGCCCCGTGTGACGTTGACACTTTGAAACCATACATGTTCACCAGCCATACATGCCTGTTAATCTGGGACCCAGCGGTCCTACTATGTTATAGCAGAACTACTGATCCAGCGGTCCTACTATGTTATAGCAGTACTTCTGATCCAGCGGTCCTACTATGTTATAGCAGAACTACTGATCCAGCGGTCCTACTATGTTATAGCAGAACTACTGATCCAGCGGTCCTACTATGTTATAGCAGAACTACTGATCCAGCGGTCCTACTATGTTATAGCAGGACTACTGATCCAGCGGTCCTACTATGTTATAGCAGAACTACTGATCCAGCGGTCCTACTATGTTATAGCAGAACTACTGATCCAGCGGTCCTACTATGTTATAGCAGGACTACTGATCCAGCGGTCCTACTATGTTATAGCAGAACTACTGATCCAGCGGTCCTACTATGTTATAGCAGAACTACTGATCCAGCAGAACTTCTGGGGGGAGACGGCACAGAGCCTGGGCCGGAAATCAAAAGTGGCCAGTGTACATGGTTGATTTGAAACCTTTACAGACCTTTCTTTCTTGTCTGCCATCAGACTTTAGATATTAATATTATATGATATTACCAAAGTTTGATTTGTGAGACGACTCACCTGCCTCTCTCATGACCCACTCCCCCACCCACCTTCTACGCCCATCCTCTGCCCCACCCACCCTCTCCCCCACCCCTCTCCCTAGGCATGCCTGACGAGCGGGCCCCCTCGGCCCCCAGCGGGCCCCCCCAGCTGCTGAACGGCTCCAGCTTCCAGGGCTGCATCAGGAACCTGTACATCAACCAGGAGCTGCAGGACTTCACGCGCGGCCGCATGCGCCCAGGGGTGGTGCCCGGCTGCCACGCCTGCCGCAAGCTGCTCTGCATGCATGGCTTCTGCCAGCCGCATGGCGCGCAGGTAGGAAGGGGGGGGGGGGGGGCTCACAGTCACAAACGGCTCACAGTATAACAAACAGGGATGCACACAAAAAGGTCCATCTTTGTAAAGAGTTTAATCTTTACTGCGAGGCAACCCAAAATAAGCATGCGGTGTATAAATCACTAGTTAACTTGTGTGTGTATGTGTGGGGTGTTGTGTGATAAAAGTACACAGACATTCAAACAAAATGAACATGGCAGGGAGCCTGCTGGGGAGGGTGTCAAGGGACAGAGAGAGCTGCTAGGAATCCAGTCTAAATAGCTAAATAGTCCTGGCCAGCCCTAGGGTCAATGAGGCCGATTCTGCTGACGACCCACAAAGACCTGCAACTAGGAACACACACACACACACACACACACACACACACACACACACACACACACACACACACACACACACACACACACACACACACACACACACACACACACACACACACACAATTCAATTCAGTTTCAGTAAGCGGAGGATGGGTGTGTTGCATCAACGCTTAATCAGCAGATGACCGCAAACTTATCTACAAGTGATGTTTACAAGTGCTTTGGTTGGAGAGATTTTGAGGCACACCAGCTATATCTTTTGGGATCTGAACATCCATTGCAAAATTCGACATTGAATTCTACATGTACAGAGGTGGTTGCTAGGATACCGTGCAGCTAGGACCAGCATAAATCTTTGGGGGCGGGCGCACCATTAAAATAATGTAAAGTTATAAATGTCGGTGGGATAATTGACACTACACTGCCCAGCGGGGTGCCCTCATGGCAGGTCGAGTGACTTTCAACACTTTCTCACTGGCATCGCTGTAATCTACATGAACATGGAAACCTAGTGCACTGATACAATTTGCTGCTCTTTGTGGGTGTGTGTGTGGGGGGTATCCTATTATTAAGGAGCTGAGCACTAAGTCCTGCTACCTGCCTCTTTAAATACTCTTATATAACTACTCCTAACTAACTAGTTCAACTTCCCTCTGGAGCTGGCTAGAATCTAAAGCTCCCAGCTCATTGGTCCATCTGTCTGTCTGTCACAGGGTCCTGAGTGCCACTGCCAGCCGGGGTGGGCGGGACAACACTGTGACCAGCCAATAGCAGGAGGCCTGGTGGTGGCTGCTGTGACCTCATCGACAGAGGCCGGCCCGTGTCAAGACAACAAGTAAACATGATCACATGATTCTCAAACTCACACTTGCTATTCAGTCATTTAGTAGATGCTTTTACCCAACGCAGCTTACAGTGGATAAAGATGCATGTCATTAAGGAGCGGATGGAGGACAGGCAGAATGCTGTTGCTATGGTGATTACAGTGATGACGTCACTATCGTGATGCGATATCGTAAAGGTGTTGTCATGGTGTTGCCATGATGGTGTTGTCATGGTGGTGTTGTCACGGTGATGTCACGCCACAGTGATGTCACACTTCGCTCCTCCTGTAGATGTTTCCTGATGGTTTCACCGGTCCTCATAACTCTTAACTCTCTCCAGGTGTGTGAGGGGCGTGTGCGTGCCGTTGGACGGGCAGACCTACCGCTGTGACCACCAGCAGGAGGAAACACCAGGAGCGATGGGAGGAGCGCTGGGAGGAGGAGGAGCCATAGGAAGAGGAGCAGCTGAGGGGGGCTGGTGCCAGGGGCTGCGGTGTCATCGCGGCCAGTGCCAGCAGACTGAGGACGGGGTTCACTGTG
>JAOPHQ010003530.1:35000-37500 GCA_030340625.1 Merluccius polli | reverse complement strand
ACATGGTGCACATGTGAGCGGGGTATCCGGGTGTTGGGTCCGTCTGGATGATTCTCGCATGCTGATGTTATGAAGTTAGAGGGAAGTGTTTCCTTCATTTTGATCAATATTAGATGTATTCCTGCTTTGTCTTTCCGCCTGTGTCACATTTCACAGATGACGCCACAAGCTCCAATTCACGATAACAAATCACTCGGTTAGGGGAAGATGGGAAATACAGTCCTGTTACCGGTTTTTCAACACTCATGAACAACAGACCATGAACCAAATGTGGGGGAGAGGTGTGTGAAGACTATGAATATGCACAGCACTGGAAAACTTCCACACAGCTAAGAGCTTTACATACCTAAGTATTCAGACCAGAGACGTAAATAAGTTAGCGTTAAAAGAGTACCGCGTAAGATTCCCTGGTGTTGTCCTATAGAGGTTTACAGGGTGAGTACATACATTTAATTATCAATAAATCACATTTTACCTTCGTGCAACTGTAGGCCAAACCTCGACTCAAACCAGAACGTACTTCGGTCAGTGAGCTAACGTTATTGATGTTTACGATGAAATTCACTTGACCGGTTCCGGATTAACTGAGAAAATAATGTTTGCTGAAATATTTAACAATAGTATGCTTATCGTTTTAAAGCGTGGAGAGTACGATTGGTTGAGGTGTAAAAACATGAGATGTAAATGAAGTATATTCGGTGTATTCTGGTGGTCATTGAACTGGTCCTCAAACCGTTACGTTACAGTGATACACAGCGCCCCCTTAGGACCACATGAAGCCATGGCTGCGTCCGAAGTTCCATACTAACATACTATTTAGTACGCTAAAACAGTATGTGAGATTTTTTTAGTACGTCCAAAACCTCAGTGTGAAACCAATAGTACGTAAAGTGCATACTATGTCCGGGGAAATATTACAGTATGCACTAGCACTGGACACCACAGCGGCGTAATGCAATGCTCTGCCGTAACGTCAATGACACTTTAATTTAAAGGTTTCACTTTGCTAGGCAACCGACGCGCTCAGGAAGTGACACAATAACAACAGGCTGAGTAGTGCGTCCGAAAAGATACATACCACTGTTTATTCACACAGAAGTATGTTGAACGATAGGACACATATTGGGTATGTAGTGCATAGTATGCAAATTGGGATGCAGCCCATATGCTTCTTGCAACTGAAAGCTGAGATAAGATAACGGTACACAACCCTTCCTCTCTCCATTGTCGTATTGTTACGCCAAACTCACATTCCTCTCAGAACAAGCTCCTGGACATAACTTCCTGTTTGTATTAAAATGGGACTAAAACGTAGATGCCTAGTACTTTATGAAGTTTTTTCTTTTTTTTAGCTTTTTTGATAGGAGCTGATATTGTGTTATGAATTAGAGGTAACCTTATGTAACTTTTATAATTTGTGTAATAGTTTTTGTCATTGTTACAACTACATTATAATAGCCTAACGAAGTGTAATATATATTACTAATGCTATATAAATGTATGCATTTTACCATAGTATTTTTCTATGTTAAAAAATCAATGGATGTTGTGAAACGCCGACGGTTGTTTTTCTAGGTAGCGCTCTTTTACTGAAACCGACTACCTGAAAAAAAACAAGCAAAAAAACCCCGACCGACCTAATTATCGTCAATTATTAAGAAGAAACGTAAGAGAGTGTACCACGGCATCTTAGCCAACTCATAGTGCTTTTGCTTTTCTTATTTATTTCAATAAAGTTATTCTTTATTCGTTGGTCTCACCATCTGCTGTTTGGTTATTTTCTTCCTCAGTTTTCTCACCGTTTTTTTTTCTTTTACTCCGTGTTTCACCTTGACCCTGACTCTCGGCTGTCTGTAGTTGCCGCGGTAACCTTTTGACCTCTGACCCCGCTGTGTCAGGGGCGCGACACATCTAGCAGGGATGACAGCATCTGGGGGGGGGGGGGGGGGGGGGGGGGGGGGGGGTCAGGGCTGTGTTCATGGAGATGTAGAGGGAGTATTTGCAAAATTGAGAGAGAGAGAGAGAGAGAGAGAGAGAGAGAGAATTCATGGAGGAGTATGGATGAAGGATGAAGTGAAGGAAACGAGAGCATAGGGGTGGAAGAGAGCGAGGGAGCATGGAAGAAACACGAATAAATGAATGAAAGAGTATCGATGGAAGATGGAGAGAGTATGGATGTAATATTGGAGTAACACCAAGGCAAGAGTGTGTGTGTTGGTGTGTACGCATCTCACGCATGTACATATGGACGTGTGTGTGTGTGTGTGTGTGTGTGTGCGCCGTAAGGCCGGAAGGGGTTGGGTTGGGTTGAGGCCGTTTAATGAAACAGTGATTTATGCGTCCACTCGTAACCATAAAATGTAATATATACCCCCACAGGCTGAGACACGCACCCTCCTCCAACACACACACACACACACACACACACACACATACACACACCGCAACAGACACACACACAATAAAGACACGCGCGCGCACACACCGCAACAGACACACA
>JAOPHQ010003530.1:10000-32500 GCA_030340625.1 Merluccius polli | reverse complement strand
TACTGAACAGTTGTGAAGTTGTATTGATTCATACTCTCGATGCACTTAGCTGTCTGTCTATCTATCTATCTGTCTGTCAGTCAGTCAGTCAGTCTGTCTATCTAATATCTATCTATCTATCTATCCACACACACACACACACACACACACACACACACACACACACACACTCAAACACACACCGGAACACAAATACCGATAACTAGTCCTTGGTTCAGTGAATAGATGAACGGATGAGTGGATGAATGGATGAATTAATGAATGTATAACATATCCAATGCACATAGAGAGGCAGGTCCTTCTCAAGGCAATCATTTCATGTTTTTACCACACAATAGTCAGTAGTCAACAATAGTCAACACTATTAAGTATTCATGAAAGAAACCGACTTGGAAGTGGTTTCTCAACGGTCAATTTCTCTATGGAAGTACCGCTTTGTACGCGTGTTGTGAAAAAATCGATTTGGTCCGATTTTCGAAAAATTACTCAATTTTGGGGGGCAACAGAGTTCATGTTGCAGAGCACGATTCTTTTTTCTGAAGCAGTACTTCCATATGTCGCAAATTATTTAAAATCTCATTTCCATCCATCCTCTCTCTGTCCCCATATGTCTTCTGGCCCACACACACACTTCAGCCTGCACAGCGGTAACCATGGTTGACAGCGCATGCCTCATGGGCCCCCCCCCTGCCACCCCCCCCCCCCCCAGACCTCAAGAGCTCCTCAGACCTCAGAGGTCCCCCAGCACTGGCAGAGGCAGCGGGGGAACCCTGAGCTCCTCTGCCAGTGCTGTGGGACCCCTAGATCTCAGGGGCCCCAGTGCTGGCAGAGGCAGTGGGGGGCCTCCTATCAGTGTGTGTGTGTGTGTGTGGGGGGGGGGGGGGGGTCTGAGTGTTAATTGAGTGGAGCCAGTGTGGGCTTCTCATGCATGTGTCTGTGCACACGCCCAGCGGGAGGGGGGGGGGGGGGGGGGGGGGGGGGGGGGGGGGAAGAGTGTTGCTGCTGACATTTTGCCAGCAGTGTTTGTCGCGGGAGCACCGGGGGAGTGTGGTGTTGTTCATGTGTTTTCCCATAACACACACATACACACACACACCGAAACACACCGACACACACACACACACAATGCTTCTGTGAGAGAAATCCCACATCTTTGTGTAAAACATTTTGTGCATTTGTTTTACGTGTGTATGTGTTTTTATGTCTGTCTGAGAGAGCGAGAGAGAGCGAGCGAGAGAGAGGAAGTGAGAAAGTCTGTGTGCATATTATTATTTTTTTTTTAGCCACATATATTCTGGCTGTGCTCCAGAGAGGCGGGGGAGGGAAGGCGGGAGTGGGGGGGGGGGGGGTCTTCTCTGAGCATCACATTGAACTGCAGGTTAAACTGTGAGTTTTAATGATCTGGAAATTGGTTGATTAAAATGTAACTTGTGTTGAATCCAGCGGAACGACACAGCAGTTTAGGATAGAAGTTCACCCCTCCCCTACTCACCTCACCTCAGCCCTCTTCACCCCCACCCACTCATAGTAAAATATGATATACGAGAGAAATATGAGAAAAACCTTTTCATTAAAAACATTGCATACAAAGGAGGTGCAGCTTTTGTTTGATGTGTGCAGTAAAGGCTTTCAGAGCTGCACAGAAGGTTGCTTGCTTTTAAACTCCAGTCCAGCGTTCGATTAGGACTCGCAGAAAAATGCACAAAGCAACAAAGAAATTCACTTCGCTCATTGATTTTATTTTCAGGGGCATGTCTAGTTTTTTTACGAGTGCATTTTTTTTTTGCAAACTCACAGACACGCGCGCACACACGCACACACGCACACACACACGTAAGCGATGATGACCTAACCGCTCAATATTAAGGTTTGCACAATAATAACACAAGATGTCCTTGCACTATAATGATGAATGGCAGGAGGGAACGCATGTTTGAGCTGGAATATACAATACGTCATCTTCATCATCATCGTCATCATCATCATCATCATCATCATCATCATCATCATCATCCATCAACATCCATCAACATGTTTCAGGGAGAAGACAAGCTTGTATCTGTACCATTCACAACACGTTTCTTAATTTCCCTCATCTTCATCACTCTTCATCATCGTCATCGTCATCGTCTTCATCACCTTTATCACCACGATTATCATCATTTTCACTGTAATCACCGTGCTCTTCAACATCATCTTCATTACCATCAATATCATCATCTTCTTCATCATCATCTTCATCATAATCAACATCGTAATCATCCTCGTCTTCTTCATCTTTAATCTTTATCATCATCATCATCATCATCATCATCATCATCATCATCATCATCTTAATCATCTTAATCATCTTCTTAATCATCATCTTCATCAACCACCACCATCATCTTAATTTTCACAATCATCATCATCATCATCATCATCATCATCATCATCATCATCATCATCATCCTCCCCATCATTACCACAAGACCATCATCATCATCATCATCATCATCATCATCCTCCCCATCATTACCACAAGACCATCATCATCATCATCATCATCATCATCATCATCATCCTCCCCGTCGCCACCAGCCTCCCACAGATTGTGTGGGAGAGGAATGTGATCACGTGATGTGATCTGTGTGATCACATGGTCCTCGCCGCGGAGATCAGAGCGCCGCCTCGGGCTCAGGAGTGTGATAGGGGCCTCAGCCTTCAGCACGTTATGAACTCTGCTGCTTATTACGTTGCCTAGACATTACAATAGATGTACATACATTAGAATACAATGCACATGTATTCTTTCTTCACACGTATTCATATCTAATGTTATGTACTCTAATGTGTAGGGTTTCGGAAACAGAAGGTCGCAGTGACTCAGGACCAAGACTGGCGTGTTCGGCTTCCCCATAAACCATGGGGCAGACATCGGTTCTGAGTCCTTCCGACCTTCAGAGAAAAAGTTATTCAAGAAAAACTAACTAGCACTTACCCTAATGTTAATGGGTTTCATATTAGGGTTAAGGTTTGATATTAGGGTTAGGGTTTCATATTAGGGTGAGGGTTTCATATTAGGGTTAGGGTTTCATATTAGGGTGAGGGTTTCACATTAGGGTTAGGGTTTCATATTAGGGTGAGGGTTTCGGGAACAGAAGGTCGCAATGACTCAGGACCAAGACTGGCGTGTTGAGCTTCCCCATAAATATTCACAGACATCGGTTCTGAGTCTTTGCAACCTTCAAAAAAAAGTTATTACAGAAAAACTAACGACCACTCACCCAAATGTCAGTTTGATTGCAATGGACAATTTACTGGTTTCACGACATTGGTGGGACATGACCCTAAAAACTAACTACCACCCACCCTAATGTTAAAGGTTGTCTATTAGGGTTATGGTTTCATATTAGGGTTAGGGGTTAGGGGTAATAACCAAGATGAGCCATTCTTAAATAACTTTTGTTCTGATGGTCGTAGAGACTTTTAACTTGGCTCCGTCCCAACTAATTCGGGGCGCCCGTTCCAACGGATCCAAATACGACGTTTCTATATTAACCGGAAGTACCAGAAACCATTTCCGTTCCCTACGCATCACTGTATCTCTGGTAGAGTAGGTCGCAATGACTCAGGACCAAGACTGGCGTGTTCAGCTTCCCCATAAACCATCAGACTGATATCAGTTCTGAGTCCTTCCGACCTTCAGAAAAAAAGTTATTAAAAAAAACAAACTACCACTCACCCTAATGTCAGTTTGATTGCAATGGATGGAACTGGTTTCACGACATTGGTGGGACATGTCTTAGTGGTGCCAGCCCTACTAAAAACTACGCATATAATGGTTACCAACAAACAAAAGATATAATCAACAATCCAATCAACTTGATAGGGACTAGAAAGCTTCTCTGTTGTTAGGTCGTTAGTAAGGGTCTGCCTACTTGCTGGAGTAGGAAACTAGGTTTCATTATGTAGGAGTCCAAGTATCAGTCAGACCCCATGTATTTCCAGGGAAACGGATAACACTAGCAAAAAAAACAAATAAACAAAAAAACAAAACAAAAAAATATATATATTGAGAGCCAATTGCCCCACAATATGAATACATTTTGATTATATCTTATATTTGTTGGTAACCGTTGTATAATAGCAATATTACACTCCAGGGTGTGCTTTACCGCCATTATTGGCACTTCAGTGACGCGGTCAGGACCGAGGCACTTGCGCCGAGTTCTGTAATATTGCGTAATTCTAATGTATTGTAATGTGTAACATTCTAATGTACACATATACAACGCATGGGGCAGAGGGAGCCTTCCAGGGCCCAAGGCGTAGCACGGGGAATAAATATTTAATATGAGGATGACCTACTTCCTGTGGCCTGCAAAGCCATTTTTCTCTCTCTCTCTGGATGCAACAAATTCTCTGGATGCAAAACAAACAAATCAGGCATCAAAGTTAAACTGTTTAGTCAAAAGAAAATCAGGGGTCATGTGAAAAACGTCCTCTATTGAAACTGAGACATCCCCATATTGAGAATTAATTAAACCAAATGAGGTGAATGGCCTAAACATGGCTTGTGTTGATGGAAGAGAAGGAACACACACATATATATATATATATGTCTTGTTAAACTGTCATCAAAATAGAGAACTACCAGAACCAGTTATTTTCACAACAAAATTTATTAGAAGAATAGTGGTTTTGAAAAGAAGGTTCTAGCATCCAGTGAATACTACCTTACACAACATTACAGCTGAAATGTGAGGCAAAAAATGGCATTTTTTTCCTAATTGAATATAACATAACCAATAAAATATTTTACACATGCACAAAGACAGTTCTAATCAGCGTAGCCAACAATGCAAAAGAAACATAAAAAAAAATCAGATCACAGAAAAATCAAATCCTTTTTTTTTTTTGTCAAAAATCACAGACATCGGGAAACTTTATTAATCATCAGTCAAATCAGAAAATCAGCTCTGCATTCAAAACAGGGAGAAATAGAGAGAAAAATGAAAACAAATAGTGCAATAAATCAAAACTAAAACCAATTGTGATTCTTCTCGGCACTCATTATCCCAGATATCAATCATAGAAGACAACAATAAAAGTCCAACTTACAAGGTACAAAAAAAATAGGTACATAAATAATAGTACAATATGAGAAAAATATTTGTTTTAATTATAAAACTTCCTGTCAAACTGTAAACAGTAGCAATTGGGGAAAAATTAGGTCCAATAGGGTAATTGAATAAAACCTGTGTGTGTGGTTAGTGTGTGTGTGTGTGGTTAGTGTGTGTGTGTGTGTGTTAGGTCCATTCTAGACCATGTCCAGTCTAGGCCAGGGTCCAGTCTAGACCAGGTCTAGGACTAGACCAGGTCCACTCTAGACCAGGGACCAGACTGAGTGTCAACAGGGGTCTCTGGGGATCCTGAGCTTCAACTATAAGGAGTGGATGAGGTATATCGTCAAAACACAATCTAGTCAGAAAAATGGTCTCAGCGGACCTGAGACCCGAGAACCAGCAGAAACCCATCAGGACTCAACAACGAAAGCAGAAGAGTTTTGTTCTCTCACTCTAACCAAATAAATTCCTAGGGAACAATGTTCAGTATACAGCAATATAAAAGCCGTGGGTCAATTCGCCGAAAGCCTGGCTTCTTTTATGAGAAACATCTCTGCAGAGTAAATGTTACATACTCCTGTCAGCTTGATTATATGACGGCTTGTTGAGCCTCCTTCTGCACTGCAACATAAAGGCAAACTAAGCCAGGCTAAGCTACGAATTAGCCTCGCCAGGAGCCACCGATGAGTAGATCTAGCCTTCTCGCTGCTTGTAAGTTTTCAACTGACCCTAAGACTCGAAAAAGAGTACTTAAAAGAGAGAACAACTCGTAGACCTGTAAAGCCAAAACGTGACCTCTTTTTTTCTGAAGGAAGTGAATTAACTTCCGTCGTTCCATGAGGGACCACCAACGTATTATTCTTGTCTCTGAACACGCGATACACGTTTGTTTCTCGCAGGACACCATACTGTTTCCACGTTCTTCCACTAAAGCCTGATTACAAGCGAAGGCCAATGTGTTACGATCCTTTGTACACTGATTTTATGACATCGACAAGAGATGTCAGCTGGCACCTGAACATGTGCCTTGGGATGACAACCGCCACCTTTCCAGAATGAGTGTAGAGCATGGAGACGTCTTTTCCGACCTGAATGGTTGTAGTAATAAGGTAGTGTGGTATTCAGTCAACATAAGGTGGGTCATGATGACTGTGGTGTTCAGAGCGGTAAAAAACAAAACAACGTATCGACATCTCAGATGAGCTGAGATGGGGATCGACATTCAAGAAGATATATTCAATGATACAAGTGTCATTCGTTTTCTTCTTCTTTTTTTAAGAAACAAATAAAGCCGTAACAAACGGAAGGAGAGAGAAACAAAAGCAGGGCTAAAGGTTAAACCAAATGGTAAAAACCGAGGGAAGTATACTCCTGTAGTTCGTTGGAAACTTTTAGTGTCAGCGCATAGCGATTGGCCTCGCTGCGGATTAAGAACCTGAATAAGACTGAGAGAGGTGTGATCGGAGTCCCTGAGGGTGTCTGGGTAATGTAGTTAATGCCTGTGAGACGCCAGAAGGGAAACCAACTGCCGTTTCTGCTTTTTCAGTCGCTAGCGTTCAAACTGAAATAAGAGCACAGGTAGATTTTCCCTATGAAAGAAAAATAAAATACAGCTATTGAAAGGAAAAAACAGGAAAATGGGGGAAAATAAGCTACTGACATTATTCTTCTTACTCAGTCACACATTTTACACTCAATTCCAACTTTTTTTTTTTTTTACTTTACACAAGGGGGAAAAAATGATTGCAAAATAGCATTAGCCAAAAAACCACTACAAAAGCTGCTGCGCCGGCCGGGAAACTTCCTTCGGAAGAGGACTTTTTTTTGTCTTTTTTTTGTTCTCACAGGGAGCCAAACGGCCAATCCTGCGGACAGCATTAACGTAAAGAAGCGCATTTGGATCAGTTCATCCTCTTCAAGCCGAAGGAGCGGTACGAGGGGTATGTACACCAGCATGCAAAACGTATCCAAAAGGGGGTGTGGACTTTCACAAAGAGTCCCATCTCTGCCAGCAGGAGCGCATAAGAGAGGGCCGTCGCCACTTGACTGCCGGGGGCCCACAAATGGGAAAACCACGCCCTGCCTTCATTTGAACAGCCTTTGATTCCTGACACATGAGAAGCAACAACCGACCGAAGTCCACAGCGCCGTCCATGTACACACTCGGCCCCGCCTGAGCTGAAAGCAGACAAGCGTTGATAGGGTAAAGCAGTCCTATGTACAACAACTCTGAACACCCCCCACATCCCACCCACCCATCTTCATAAATATACTCGGCTTTAAAGTGTCCTTTAAAAAAATCCCCCTGCACCTTCCCCTGTTCACAGAATCAGGATTGACAAGACTACAACTACACTACTTTCATTACAACTACTTTTGTTAACAAAAAAAAACAGGTAGGCCCCAGCCCTGCTTCCTATGCTACACGCTGGGGAGAGAGAAAGACCAGAGGAAGGAACAATAGCTTGAGTTACCCAGCAAGAGTCTGTGGGGTTTTTTTTTATAAAGTTTTTTTTTTTAAACTAACTTACTGCACTGGACGTTTTTCAGTTTGCTTCCCTGAATCATCGAAGGAAAAGGTGCATCCTTTTCCGAAAAAAAGTACATGACATTAGAGATTTATATATACATATGCATTTTTGCCTGTGTGTAGCTTGTATAGGTATATCTATGTGCACATATAGCGTACTTCTTATTCTTAAATATGTATAGTTAAATTAGAGGTTAGTTGTGTTTGTGTTTTTATGTTTTTACATTCAGTTCTTAACAATGATAAGGGTAGATAAAGAGATACAGACACGAGGTAAGATGGTCTTCTTGTCGCGGACTCCAGTGTCCATGCGTTTCATTCCCTAACCCGCCACGCTTCAAACCTCCAGCAAGGGAAACCAAAAGCTCCGGTTCACACCGAACCAAAGAGCGACTGCATGAAGAAACCTCTCGCGGTTATTTGGCTAATTCAACATGGAGCATGGGGATTGGTTCAACTGGTTCAAACGGGAGCGGGAAAAAAACAAGTCCTTTCATTTCGTTAAAAAAACAAAGACATGGGCTGCAAACATTTCAGACGGAAAACACGGAGCGGAAAAACAACGCAGCGGCGGAATCGGAAAAAGGTCAACAGAGAACAGGAAATGAGAGCCGTGAAAGGAAATGACAGACGAGCTGGAACAAGATGGACGTCTTTACATGGAATTGATTTCTGAGGTATTCTGTGTTGTAGTTTTTTTTTGTTTGTTAGTTTTTTTGCGTTTTTTGATTTCTTTTTTCTTTTTTCCTTTTTTTTTTTTTGTCTTTTTGTCTTGTTGCACGCCAACAAACACGGAGATGGTGGACGTCAGAGGGCTACTCTCTGAGGCCACCGCGTCCAAACGCTGGAGTCGGGCTTCAGGATGCCCCCTCCTGGCTTTTGGTAAGAAATGTATAACTGTTCAGGTCCTCTGGTGTTGGGCACTACACAGAGCTGGTCTAAATGGTCCTAACTGGTTTCACTGGGAGCGCACACCCACACCACTGCTCGAGATGTTCATGTTTACAATCCTAGCTGTTTATAAAGCACTGAAAAAAAGGTATTTGGCTGAAAATAACATGGGGGGGGGGCTGTTCAACCATGTATATCTGTATCTATTCCAAGTCTATTTGAGGGCCGTCTGATTAGAGGGTGTTGCAATGTGCTTCTGTGAAGCCTTTAGAGACTGTACTTGTGAACAAGGGCGATACAAACAAAACAACTGTGTCTTCCCACTGCCGGCTACACATATCAGACAGAGGAGTCAAAGTCTCCTGTCCGTCCGCCAAGCCCATGAGCAAATGTTGCTCTTTAACTCCTGAGACACACCCAGTGTCACCTCTACCTTTAACATGAAAACCAAAACAAAGAGCGAGAGAGAGAGAGAGCGAGAGAGAGAGAGAGAGAGAGAGAGAGAGAGAGAGAGAGAGAGAGAGAGAGAGAGAGAGAGAGAGAGAGAGAGAGAGAGAGAGAGAGAGAGAGAGCTCGTTGTCAAGGATAGCCCAACACTTCTTTTGTGGAGAGAGTTCATGAAATTTTCAACAAGACTGAAATATTAACTGACTGCCAAACCCCTGTGCATCCCTGTTTGTATATACTGTGTATATAATATCTGCAATATTTACTTTGGGGCTGAGGTACTGTGGCCCCATAACCTTTGTGAAACTTTGCGTTTGATGACTAAAAGCAGATTCTTAGATAACAGAGATAACCATTATGTCACCATGTCATCATCAAAAGGGGACAATAAAAAAAAAACCATCAAGCCTGATACAGTCCAATCCAGTCCACATCAACACAGGCGACGTTCTAGTGATGGACGCAGTTCACAAAAGACATTGCGACCAAATGAAGCAACATTTCAAAGAGTAATCTGAGAGGGCGGTGATGTTGGGAGGGACAGACAGTGACTCACTTTTCTCACTTTTCCGGAGAAGCCGAGGTATTTAGACAGAGAGAGAGAGAGAGAGAGAGAGAGAGAGGGAGAGATGGCTGAGAGAGAGGCTTCCAAGGGCCAGACGCACCTCTGCATGGGAATGATGCTGCCGGGGTTGTCATGGCAACACAGGACCTGCAGCCCCTCCAACGCGCAGCTCTTGCCAACGCAGAGTGTTCAGATTTAGATTCTGGCGCCGGCCACCTTCAGCCTTTAAAACGCCTTTAAAACGTCCGTCTCGCGCCGGCGCTGATATTTACCGGTCCGCCCACCGCCGGCGAGGTGCATTAGGACTCTGGCGGCGCTTAATAGCAGACTGCGTGCGCGGCCGAGAGACAAGTTCTATCATCGCTTTAAGAGAAAAGGTTTGAGCTGAACGCGGGGGCGGTGAGACGGCACCCTTCACTGCTTTTTCCCTCCGTCTCCAGGTAGATGTTCAACCCCCCCCCCCCCCACACACACACCTCCACCTCCTCCCAACCTCCTCGTCCGCCCCCTCGGCCAGCTGTGTCTGTTCCTTCTCTCGCTCTCCTTCCCCCAGCTGCCTGTCTGTCTGTCTGTCCCTATCGTCTTCCTCTCACTCTCCTCCCCGTGTCTGTTGTGTACCTATAGGTACTGTATGTCTGTCTGACCGTAGGTAGGTCTGCCTGTCTGTGTGTCTATCTGTCCGCCTGTCTGTCTTTCCTGCCATCTGTGGAAGGTCTTCCCGTACGGTGAAGCCATATAGCGATGGCGGGGGCGGGAAAGGAGCGCGTGAGGATGAGAGCGGCGGTATGCGGCGGAAACGAAGACGTTACGTTTGGAGCTCGCACAACAGACGCCCCCATTGTCCTTGCTTTTGTTGTTAAAAATGTCACGTCAATTAAAACACATCTCTGGATATCTACTTTTAGCGACGGTGTATCTCATCTGCATTTTGAAAAAAAAGTTTCACACTTATGGAATATTAAGTCTGCTCTTCGAGAACAATCTGAGTTTGTGTTGTGTGTGACTCAATGCGGCTCGCTTGACCAAACATGTTTTAAGCCCACCCCAAGGTGTTCGTCGGTCAGGGCAGGGTGAAGGCATGCGACAGGTGCGGTCGAATAATAAGGCCAGATTTGCGTAAGTGATTTGAGCGGCGGACAGATCCGCGCGAGGAGGCGAGTGTCGCGGGTGTTGATTGCGGCAGCGCCGAACCGTTGAAGAGGCGTGTCTGGCATTTAAGGTCTCCGCGGCGACACACTCCCCACTTCTCCAGAAGAAGCTTTGACATTTAACACGCGCTGTCGCCCTGTAGACGGACATCGCGGCGAGCCCATCGCCCTCGTCCCTGCTGCCTCAACAAGCACACGGAGCAGAACAGCCAAGAGGATGCGATACACCGGGGAGTGGACATAGCGTTCAGAGCGGTGCGGGGAAAGGGGGGAGACATGCTTTCTGTGGGGTTGTCCGCTCTCTCACGCGTCCCTGCGGCGGTGGAGAGGTGACTGTGGCGTCCCCAGAAATGGCGCTAGATCGCCGAGGCTTGTGTGAAGGCGATAGGGGAGCGCGGTGACCCCACGCCTGTCCACAGAAGCAGGTTTTTCGAACACGTCGTCCCAGACAACCAGCAGTAGGTGAAGCCAGAGCAGGATGCCAAGTGAGGTAAAAGAGTTACAAAATAAAACGGGTACAGAAGCGGTATTATGAACACAACATGCGGTGGCCACGGGTAAAATGAAATCCAGAAGTATGTGACTTTAGAGACTCCTGTCCTCTGAGGTGGGGCGCAGCGGCGCGCCATTGGCTCTGAGATGGGGTGGGGGGGGGGGGGGTGGGGGGGGGTCGGCGGAGGTGTCACCTCCTCCATCTGCCTCTAAAGGGCACAGACCCAGCATCCTGAGGATTGCCATAACAACACACATGTAGCCAGCTCATACACACAGTGCCAACCTGACGAGAGAGAGAGAGAGGGGGGGGGGTGGGGGTTGGGGGGGGGAGGTGGGGGGAGTGTGCTCCTACACGTGTGTTAGTGTGTGTGTTTGTGTGTGTGTGCGTGTGTGCTCTTAAGCGACTGTATAAGTAGTGAATACAGCTGTTTCCACACCCCCACCCCTTCCCCCTGAAACAAAGGGTGATGGGAGATGCCGTCTGCTTAGCAACAACCGACAACAACATCAACAACAACAATACGCTCATTACACGTCGACAACAAATGGAAAAAAAACAAAAAAAAACAACAAAAAAAACATCTGAACATCAAACATCTGAACAGAAATCATATTGGAATCATACAAAATAAACCTGATTTCTTCTTTTTTTTTGGTGTGTTTGTCGGTGTGTGTGTGTGTGTGTGTGTGTGTGTGCGTGTGTGCGTGCGTGTTTGTTGAGTTTGTGTACAATCAGCTGCTTTGAAGTGGTTGGACCTGAGGTATGCTTGACAACCAAAACGCAGCGTGACCATGACAACAATCCCCCCCCCCTACCCCTCCCCTCCACCATGGTGTTCATATAAATATACACATACGTGTGCACGTGGTCCGTGTGTTCCTGGTGCACGTGACAAGCCACCCATGAGGTGAGGTGCCACGCCACTTCTTGGCCAGAAAGTGAGGTTTCAGTAGTTGCTTTTCCGCTAAAAACATTTCTTCTTCTTCTTCTTCGTCTTCTTCTTCTTCTTTTTGTTTTACCGTGTGTCTTTTGACAATCTCACACACGCCAGAAACAAAAGCAAATAAAAAATATCCCCAAAAAATCGAAAAGACAAAAAACATCGGATTGGCATACGTGAAGACACAGAGCAGTGAAATAAATAGATATTTTCATATGTATAGAGGTCTGTCAGTTAACATCTGAGAAAGTTACATCGGTGTGGAGGGAATAGTTATTCCTTTTGGAATGCATCATAAAAACAACTTTTCAAAAGACATTTTCATAAGACAGCAGATGAACCGAAACAAAAACAGAAAATAAACAACAAAAAAATAAATGGGTTAACTTCTCCGCCTGTCCATCATCTCCCTTCTGGGTCTCTGCTTTGAGAGTGCGTGTTAGTGTGTGTGTGTGTGTGTGTGTGTGTGGCGTGTAAGCAACACACACACATAGCTCAGGTTTCTAAGTGGAGGTTTACATTACCACCAAAAACCGAAGAGAAAAGGACAATCATAGATGAACCTAATAAGAACTGTGTTCTCACAGCGGGTGTGTCCAACCTAATTCCTCTCCTCTGGCCTCCAGGGTGAAACCAGAGGACAGAACTCTGTGTCTGTTTGGAAAATTGGAAACATAAAGTCTCTGTGTGTGCGAGAGATGGCACAAACAGCACAAGCGTTGGTAAACCCCTGCAGTTTCTACTTTTTTTTTCTTCCTCCTATTAAATCTGTCACAAGAAAGAAAGAATTTGCCTAAAAAGGCTTGGGAGGTATATAAGTGAGAGCATCTCTCTCCTGGTCTCAGGACAGAGGTGAACAAAGACAAGCAAAACGTAATGAAATGAACAAGCAACAAAAGAAGGAGCATATTACATATTTCCCAGAGTATCGGCTGTCCCGTCGCCAGGCTTAGCTGCGAGGGAACCGAGTATGAGGCACGGAAAGTAAAATGTTTTTTTTTTTTTGTTTGTTTTTCCGAGATTGAGGTATAGCGCTTGGTCACGTTCAGCCAAGTGGGTGTATAGCACAGATGTTTGTTCCAGTCCATCTCGTGCAGGTAGTTAGGTCTGTGTTCAAACTAACAAGGTATTGCTGCCCCTACTCCTGGCTCGTTCCTGAGTCGTTTACAGTACTGAAGGCTACTGGTGCGTGGCCGCATCAGAAATACAACGCGGGATCGTAAAGGAAATGCAACAAGGAAACCGTCTAAAATCAGCGAACTGGGCCGTAACTTTCCGTAAAGCTCGGCTGTATGAGGTCTGGCTGTTCACCTGTGCGTTACATTCATAAGATGAGGGTTATATGTATATCCATATCATACATATATGTATACGTTTGTGTCCGTGTGTGTATAAATATATTTATAAATAGATGTTTACTGCTTTCTTTCTAGTATATAATTTAGAATGAGGTTTGTCTTGTTTGTTAAGAGACTGAAGTGAGACGCAGGTAGAAGGAGAACTGCTTCGGACAGGGAGATTCGTTAACCACAGAACAATAAGAACAATCCATAGAGCAACAATCAATAGAAAACCCAAAACATGGAATGAGATCAAGACATTTTCAATGGCATGCACCTCAGTAGATCCGGCTGCATGGACCTTGCTTTGTTCTAATATAATTAGTATAATTATTATAATAGGTCATGTTCTGTTAACCAATTCAAAACAAATTCCAAATAACGGTTGTTCTTGTTTTTTTGTAAATAATTCAGAGAATCGTGACGATAAGAAGAAAAAGGAGGAGTTTTGCCTTTTTGACAAATTCCCCTCACAGGGGAGGTCAACTTAAGTGCTCTTGGAGGGAATTTGTCTGTGCACCGGGTCACAATAAGTGCCAATCGTACGAGTAGTCGCGACAGTGTTCGGTTCTCCGCCAGCATTTGTGTAATGCACGGAAAAATGGATGGAAAGTCTTTTGTCCAATCACAGTGTGAAGTCGTCTGGCGTTGGACTTTTTTCAATCAAAAGGTTGAAGTGCTTTTCTGTCAACACCCGGTTTTACATTTTCGCTATGAGCTCAGTGCATTGTCTTTAACGCTAGAATGGACCACCGTCCGCCCTCCCACGCACCTAAAACTCTTTTAGACACTTCAAATGCTTGGCATTGTTGAAGTGTTGGACGCATTACATGCAGGAAGTTTGGCTGCATGCTGCTCTCTCCCGTCGCCACAGAAACCCGCTTGCAAGCTGGGCAGCAACCAACAGAGAGATTAGTAAAGATTGTATTTATCAAGGATTACAAATGATTAGTCGTCATATTCTGATTAATTGATTTGTTTCAACAAAGTATAGGTTCGACCCCATTTTTTTAAATCACTAATTTGAACCCTAATTTGGTTCATTACCTTTGACTCCAATAACAGCCGAAACAATATGGGTGCATGCCATTTGAAAAGCGGGAACAAAAGAACAATCAGACAATCAAAATCGAATAAATAAAATACACAATACAGTTCAAGAGATGTCAATCATTTTGTCTGATCTTAAACAAATAAAACTAAAATAAAACAAAACAAAAAAAAAGATGTACAATTGTTTCAAATCTGGCGGGCTGGGTGAGCACTAGGCAGAGTCAGGGGCCAACAGCAACATTACCACAGGCCAAGAGTACGCCAAAAGCAGATCGACACAAATAAAAGCTTTTTTTGTCTAATTGTAATAGAAAAGTGTCTTTTTTTAAATGTCTTTTCTCACTTCCTGAAACATGATTATGGTTTCCTGTCAGTCCCTGGTGCTTCGGGCGGGGCCGGGTAGGGGGCTACTAGACAACAGGACACAAATTCAACTTGTTCAAGATGTCACCTTGTGGCTATGTGACTGGGAGGAAAAAGTGTCCAAGATGCCACTTTTCTGCCCTCCTGCTAACCCACCATTCCTCAACTCCTTAACCACAACAGCAAACATGCATAACCTCAAACATATAACCTTCTCTCTGTTTCCTTGTCAAGTTTCAGAAAGGTGCTATTTCAGAAGTTCATCAGCCCAAACTTCTAGCCCAACTCAAGTCTTTCCTTATTGATTTGCCGCTGTTATTGGCTGCCCTACAGCTAAATCTCACCAATATCCAGTGGTCCTTGATATCCCTCGATGCTAACATGAATGATACACCTGTTCTCCTGCCTCTCACTTATAGGTCCTGCAGGAGATGTCGTCGTTCAAAACCCATGTTGTCCGTCTCAGTTACCCTGAGTTGAAAATAAATTGTCCAGAAATTTGGAGTGACTTGAGTGGCATGAGGATTATAATAATTAGTAGTATGTTAAATACGCCATGCTAAGAATAACGTCAAATGGACGTCACTTATTGTTGAGATGAACTGCCCTAAAAACTTGAGTTCCTGAAACTTGTCTTGAACTCCTTAAATTGACTCGAGAGGTTGGTTTTGGTAAAACTGACCAGTAAAAGAGGGTAGGGGGTTGTATGAGCTTCAGCCATTTAGCTAGGGTTGGCTAAAAGCTGTCCGCTACAGCTAGCTAAAGCCTTGAAAGGTAGATCATCAGCTTGATAGCAGCAGGGTTTCACATTCTGGTCCTGTGAAGCCCAGAGCTAGCTCACCAGCTAGCTTCATCCAGCCATCCAGGGATGAGCTGAATCGGCTCCCCACTCGGAGAGCAATCTCAGGGGCACTAGGTCAAGAGGTGTGACACGGTCAGAGGTACATGAGGAAGCAGTCAACCTTAAAAACAGCTGATCCAGAATCAGATTAAATCTTAAATTCATGCCTTGAGGAGACACCGGGAGTATCTTGGCCCTAATTCTGTATCACTTTCTGCAGGTGACTTGCGGTGCCTCTCACTCGGTACAGGGGTACGGAGACAGACCACAATAAGTGCATGATGCTAGGGCAAAATGCCGAGGTAACCTAGTCTGTAAGCGCCAGACCCAAAGTGTAGTGCAAAAGAAAGCAAACAATGAGTTAAAAATAAAGACAGAGGAAAAGAAGTCTATGCTAAAAGTCAGTAGTATCTACGAATCTCACAAACATGCATCCCTGAATGACTTTGTGTCTTTTCCTTCAAAAGGATGGGTCAATGTTGCTTTCGTCCACATAGAAAATAGCAGAATATGTAAGGAGGAGAAAAAAAAGATTGCAGTTAAAGCGTAATGGCTATCTGGCAATTAGAGAGTGGGTTTTGATTTAAAACCCTTGTGAGAAATTTAAATTGCATGATTAAACCTTTACAGTTGTCTTTAAAAATAATTGACAAATCACTTACCACCTAACTAGTCGTCCAATAGAGAGGGGAGGTCTTAATTTATCAGTCTGTTCAAAAGGGTGACATTTTCAACCTCCCTGCATCATTTTCTTTAGATTGGAATGGTCCACAGACAAAACTGCATTTAAAAGCAGTGCTGGACCAGTCTAACAAGTTCAGAAAGGGGGGGGGGTTGTTTTCGGGGAAGGGATTATCAGCATGCTTACAAAAATTTCATTAATTGTCTCATGACTCATCTCCAGTTACATTTGTTGAGCTCTTGGTTCTAAAAGCTGAACAGATGCTTGTATAGTCTTGCTCAAGTGACACATGTTAAAAGCCAGAAGATTAGTTTAGTATTACTCCAGAATCCTCCTCATATCTTATCCCTGCATTTGTGCTCACCCAGATACTGCAAAGTAAATTGGCACAAATAAAGCCCCATTTGTTGCAAATTACTTCAGTCACTTTGTTTGAGGTTTATAACATTTTCTTTTTTTTGCGGCTCAATCAATTGGTTTCACAAATGCTCGTCAAGCTCCTCCTCCCTGGCTTAGTCGTCGGTCAGCTCTGCGGCCGCCAGCGGCGGCCCGTCATCGCGGGGGGTGGTGGTGGGCGTATTCTCGGACTCGGCGGCGGAGTCTGGGCCTCCCTCCATCCTCATCATCAGCTTCAGCTTCTTCTTTGGGGGGTTCTTCAGGGTGCCCATGCGCTCCTTCACCTTGTACTCCAAGGTGCTGTGTGGGATGCCATAGATGTTCTGGGCCTTGGACACGCTCATCTTCCCGGTCATCACCACGCCGATGGCCTCCTCCAGGATCTCACTGTTGTACTGGCGGTACCGGCCCCTCTTCTTCCTTGGCTGCTTCGAGACGGAGTCCCCCTCCAGGTCGCAGTTGGAGTAGGCCGGTCCGGAGCTGGGGTGGTCCAGCTCGGAGCTCCAGTAGTCGGATGCCCCCTCCAGCAGGCCCCCCAGGCCTCCCCGGCGGTTCTGCTTGGGCAGAATTGCTCTCAACTTGCGGCTGAGCGCGTTCTCCCCGAGGCTGCTGCCCCCCACCCCCATGGGCCCGTAGCCATAGAGCTCGGAGGCATGGCTCTCCCAGGAGAGATCCACGCCCCGGACCTGGGGGATCTTCAGGTCCACTGGAGGGGAGTGGCCCTGCTCTCGCTTGCCGTCATGGTTGTGGTGGTGGTAGGCTTTGGAGATCTGCAGGTGGCCATGGTGGTGTTGGTGCGCGGAGCTCTTGGATGAGAAGGAGCTGTGGTGGTTGTGGTGGTGGTGGTGGTTCTCCAGGAACAGAGGCAGCTCCTTAAGGTCGCTGAGAGCCCCGCAGAGAGCTCCGCTGGCCTGCTTCAGCTTCAGCAGATTGTCCAGGCGGGCTTTCCCTCCCCACGGGGATGCAGAGCTCTCCCGGCTTAGCAGCGCGTGGGGCTGCCCGTGGTTAAGCAAACCAACCGACTCCAGATTAGCCAATGAGAGTGCGGCAGGCTGGCTGAGGAGGCGGTGCTTCTGGTTCCGGAGGTCCTTGAGGGAGGTAGAGCTGACGGAGACGTCCCTCCGCCCATCCTGCAAGCTTCTTGGCAACGGGCCGTCGTCCTCGTCTACGTCCCTGGAGGCGCGGTCCACTCCGATGGATCGCCTGACGGTACAGAGCGGAGACGTAGCATTAGCAATGGAAACATCCGCCGTCTTGCTAATTCTAGTGTTCAAAACAACATGAATTTGTTCTTGTTCAAATGTGTTTTGCCTCATATTTACCAAGTTCACTGATTAAGTAAGCCAAATTGTTACAACTTTTCATTAGCACACTCCATTGGCAAAGAAAAACTAATTATTTAGCCGTCATTCTGTTTTGTTAGACAATAAGCTAATATTAAGCTGACCTGTTTTTCTTGGAGCTCATTAAACAGGTATTTTAATGAAACGACTGTTCATCACAAACTCATTAGACTAAATCAACAAGTTTGAAATGGCATAATTGAGCACCAAAGTTGCTCTCACTTCATGGAGACAACAATTGATCTCAGTTCACGTGCTCTCGAGTCGTACACCTGCTGTAGGCTTTCTTGCGGAGTCTATTAATAACACGTAACAGTGGTGGAGGAACTTATGCTTTTGACAGAGGTCAAGCTACTTCAAACTGTGTGACTGTTCTCTCATTAACAAAGCCCGCACTAAACACGAGGCTGGGGTAGTTTTGCAGTGGCTCACAGATGCACGCAGATGAGATGAAATTTGCTATTTTAATTTCACTACACATACCACACACAGCCAATAACTAAATGTAATGTTTAACAAAGACCACACCATGAGGCTGTCTCTCGTTTTACTAGACAAAAAAAAACAAAAAAAACCCTAATAATCATTTTTCCATAGCATGTCAAAAATTGGACAAATTAATGTCTTCATTACCTTGCTTTGGCATTGTCTCTTTATGGCTGGATAGAAATTTCCCATCTCACACATTAATACAATTAATCAAAATGTTGTACAGTTCTGCAGTTGAAATATCTACATCTGCGTTACATCAAACAGCTTAATGGACATGTGGCGTATTCAGGAAAGCTTGTACAGACATAGGGGCCAAGACAAGAGCTGCTCCTCGGCAGCATGTTAATTTTTGAAATGTCCCGCAGAGTGCAGAGCAGCAGTTGTTTTTGAGAGGTCATGTGGGTGAACTGAAAAGTATTCCCTCAACGCAAAGCCTTAGCTGCCATTAATCCCCTATGCTCTGTAACTATAGCAACAGCAGCAACTCGCTTATAAAAACGGTTCCATAGGTCCATGGCAAGAAATTGCTTTTTTGCGTCAACATTTGGCAGGAGACGACAGGGGGGGGGGGGGTGTGGTAAAGACATTTGAGCACCTATATTACATGCATCTAACCCCTGGCAGGCTTCCTACGCGGTGCTGCTTGGACACAGAGTGTGCATTGCAGGGAATCCCAAGCAGGGGGTTGAAAAGGGATTAACACAGGGGGAGGTCTGAGACTTGGTGGGAAACAATGCAGGATTCTCATGGGAGTGAGTGAGTGAGTGAGTCTGCACTCAAAGCAAGCCTGCAGCACACAGCATACACAGGAGTTATGTAGCTCTGCTGCCAGACACCACTCACACAGCAGGCAAAGGCTACATGGCTGTATCCATTATAATCTATGGTAGGAGATATCAGTTATAATCCAGGACAGCTAGACAAATACTCACACTCTAATAATACACACATACACCCACTAACACCATCATCACCACCACCACCACCACACCACCTCCGATTGCAATAGCGCTACCACGATTAACACCCTCACAGACACAGATACACACACACACACACACACACACACACTCTCTCTCACTCTCTAAGTCCAAATGTATTGCAGGCAACAGTACAGTACTTTCTGTTGAAACCGCAGGACAAACCACTCAGCTGGCTGCTGAGTGGCTCCTATAGAGACCACCGGGTGAAGGGCCTTCAGACGGGAGGCAGAGGTAACCAAGGTTACCAAATAAGATGAGTTAAGGCATAAGGCAGCATGCAGGCTAAGCATGCTGCGAACTAACATCTCTAACCTAATACCTAAACTAACCATCTCTGACCTTATACCTAAACTAACCATCTCTGACCTAATACCTAAACTAACCATCTCTGACCTAATACCTAAACTAACCATCTCTAAACTAATACCTAAACTAACCATCTCTAACCTAATACCTAAACTAACCATCTCTAACCTAATACCTAAACTACCCATCTCTAACCTAATACCTAAACTAACCATCTCTAACCTAATACCTAAACTAACCATCTCTAACCTGATACCTAAACTAACCATCTCTAACCTAATGCCTAAACTAACCATCTCTAACCTAACACCTAAACTAACCATCTCTAACCTAATACCTAAACTAACCATCTCTAACCTAATACCTAAACTAACTATCTCTAACCTAATACCTAAACTAACCATCTCTAACCTAACACCTAAACTAACCATCTCTAACTAATACCTAAACTAACCATCTCTAACCTAATACCTAAACTAACTATCTCTAACCTAATACCTAAACTAACCATCTCTAACCTAACACCTAAACTAACCATCTCTAACCTAATACCTAAACTAACCATCTCTAACCTAATACCTAAACTAACCATCTCTAACCTAATACCTAAACTAACCATCTCTAACCTAATACCTAAACTAACCATCTCTAACCTAATACCTAAACTAACCATCTCTAACCTAATACCTAAACTTAACCATCTCTAACCTAATACCTAAACTAACCATCTCTAACCTAATACCTAAACTAACCATCTCTAACCTAATACCTAAACTAACCATCTCTAACCTAATACCTAAACTAACCATCTCTAACCTAACACCTAAACTAACCATCTCTAACCTAACACCTAAACTAACCATCTCTAACCTAATACCTAAACTTAACCATCTCTAACATAATATTGGGGTCCAAACCACTTCTGACTGATGACGACATTATATTTCTGATTGGGCTGGGAACCATTTAAGTAGCTTCAATAAATTATGGGATGTTGTAGCATTCTCTAGTCGTACTTATTTCTCTAAGTTTAGTGTAGTGTAGCTAACCTGACAGCATAGATCTGAGGTCGGCTGTCTCAATGTGGGCAGATTGGTATGAGTTTATTTATTGACCAGGTTATAATCAATTTCTAACCAACCTATGGATGTGTGGACATATTCTTGGGACTGTGAGGTTCACTGTTGATTTTGAATTTCCTCTTTTACTTCTGCAAGTCAATTAGTTGAAGGTAGGCCACGACATTATCAATAAGTGATCCCTCCGCATCGCAGGGAGTCATTTAAAGCTAAGACAATGGGAATGGATATAAAAGACACACAGCAACCAGTCCTGTCTTCAACACTGCACACCATGGCTCCTGGGGTGAGGACGCAGGCTATATATGTATATTTACATGTGTATATATATATGTGTATTTATGATGTATATCGATAAAAAAATTCCCTTCCAATGGCAGGGAAAGCCTTGGCTACGGGGTCGATGGAAGTAATTGATTGGTGATCGGGGGAGGGGAGGGGAGGGGTGAGAGAGGTATTGATGGAGAGAGTAGCTGGAGGGGGAGTATCGAACCCGACGACACGAGACAGACAAGAGATATAGACAAACAGACAGACAGGTAGAGAAACAGAGAGAGACAGAGAGACAGGCAGAGAGACAGACAGAAATACAGACAGACAGACAGATATAGACAGACAGACAGGTAGAGAAACAGAGAGACAGACAGAGATACAGACAGAGCATACAGACAAAAGACAGACAGAGAGAGACATCGACAGACAGAGATACAGAAAGACAGACAGACAGACAGACAGACAGACAGACGGACAGTTGTCTTACCCCTTGACCCCAGGCGAGGTGGAGAGACCAGGAGAGGTTTTGAGGACGCTGTGATGTTTCTTGGTGGAGAGGTCCAGGACGCCATCTGATCACACATTAGAGATGATGATGATGATGATGATGATGATGATGATGATGATGATGATGATGATGATGATGATGATGATGATGATGAGTAGGAGGGTTATTATTATTATTTATGTAAATATGGGTTAAAAAATGGGAGAAAAATACATCACATTAGAAAGCGCAGAAAAATCCAATGCTAGAAACACACACACACACACACACACACACACAATTTCATGCCATTGACTTAAACACTTTGCATCATGGGCTGGTGTAATCCCCAAAGTGTAGCTAAGCCGACGGGATAGCAATCGCTCCACCACAACCCACACACACATGCACACACAGACACACACACACACATACACAGACACACACACACACACACACACACACACACACACACACACACACACAGTCTAATCCTGGCCAGGGCTTTTAGTTGGTTCAATCACAGGGTCAGGGGTCAAACCAAAACATGAGGTGAAATTAACGTGACGAAGCGGCACAACAAATACATCAGATATCTACTCTACTACTACTAACTTCACCTCTATGCTACCCTAACCCTCTACTAACTCTACCTCTACTACATCTACTACCTCTACTAACTCAATCTCTACTACCTCTACTACCTCTACTAACTCAACCTCTACTACCTCTACTAA
>JAOPHQ010003530.1:0-5000 GCA_030340625.1 Merluccius polli | reverse complement strand
AAGTGATTTAGAAATGTGTGTGTGTGGGTCCGTGTGTGTGTGTGTGTTTGTGTGTGGGTGTCGTCTCATCATTTACATGTGCAGCTCCGATATTAAACGAGGCCTGATTGATTAAGGCCTGCCAATCGATTGATCGGACATCTGCACTCCACTCCCAGGCGACCGTAGCCGAGGCTAAAATTAATAAGGCTCTAGTTTCTGGCCGCAAAGCATAACTCTTCTTGTATTGATGGACCAGCCAGGACTGAGAACACACTTATTTAACACAGACAATTATTACATTGTTAATAATGTGTATGTATATATATATATATGTAATTTAACATGTACATTTTCATTTATTTTTTATTTTATGTATTGATTTATTTTTCAATTAAACCACTGTCCTGTACTTTCTGCTGTGACGCCCATCTGGGATTAATAAAATACTATCTTATCTTATCTTATCTTAGCTTATCTTACTCAACCAAATCATGCGCCAGGGCCAGCACAGAGAAACACACTTTCTTATAAACCCAATGTTTTAACTTCTAATTAATAAATAATCCAGTAATTGAAAAGAAAGGACAAGAATTCAAAACAATTGAAGTAGGAGTAGGAGTTTGATAATTACGGACGTATTATATTTTTAACCAGTGAAATGCTTATTTAACGAAGTAGGATCTAAAACAAAAAAGAGAGTTTAATTTTCAAACAATTACTGACCAACAGTACACTCGTGGATAAACTAATTAGACGGCACATTAAGGAATGTTTTAGAGAAAGTACACAAAAGCAGACTTTCTCTTTAAAAACTGCTCAGTACCTTATGATGAAATTATATTCTTTGTTTTTGAATTTCATATTCATCTGTTTTTACATATTGATGTCTTTTAACCATCTGGTTAAGCAATAATTATAATATTAACGTCAGCGCACCTGTTCTTGTTAAGTGTGTGTGTGTGTGTATGTGCATGGGTATGTTTGTATGTTCATGTAGGTGTGTGTGTGTGTGTGTGTGTGTGTGTGTGTGTGTGTGTGTGTGTGTGTGCGTGAGTTCATGTCAGCGTGTGTGTGTGTTCATATCTGTGTGTTTGTGTGTGTTTGTTTGTTCATGTCGGCATGTGCATGTGTGTGTGTGTGTGTGTTCATGTCGGCGTGTGTGTGTGTGTGTGTGTGTGTGTCTATACCTTTCCTGTGCAACACAGCATTGAGGAAGTCTTGTGCCTGCCTCTTCAGACTGATCGTAGACTGCTCTTCACTCTGGTCCACCTGGCTGTCCACAACACTGTCCTCTACCGCGGGCTGCTGCTCACATGTACACACACACACGCACGCACACACACACACACACACACACGCACGCACACACACACGCACACGCACGCACACACACACACACACACGCACGCACACACACACACACGCACGCACACACACACGCACGCACACACACACACACACACACGCACACACACACACACACACACACACACACACACACACACACACACACACACACACACGCACAGGGAAGGACAGGTGGTTCAAGTTAATAGTGTGTATTGCATTGTTACAGCATGCCAATAACGTATTTATTCAAATGTGATAGCTAACGTAGCTACGCCGACATTAGCATGGTTTAGGTCCTAACCAAACGTATGAAGAGGCATCACATTGACATTTGCACATTACAAGTTCTCAACACAATTCTGAATCTATTCAGATTCCACTTTTTACTTTTTAGAGGCAAAATATTTAGAAAGTTTACAAATCATTTAGTCGTGAATTCTGAAAAACCATAAGATGATCACGACGGGGTGAAACCATTATATTGTAAGTTAACATAAGACTTAGAAACGGTTTTGGAAAACACAAAAAAAAACACATAAAGGTACAGAAGCAGCTCGCAATAAAACGAGAGATTAAATATGCGCATGAAACGCTGGCGATCTTTATCATTATTTTAATTGCTTCTTCCAAACTATTCCATGCATTATACTAACGCACATAAAATCCATATTGAACCTGAATATTTAAACCGAAACTACAGCGGCAGCCTCTGAGGCGCAGTTTTAGGCAATTATTTTGATGCCCCAATGGATTCACCCGGTAGTGTGAGGGGGAGGGGGAGATGGAGGAGGAGGAGGAGGAGGAGGAGGAGGAGGAGGAGGAGGAGGAGGAGGAGGAGGAGGAGGAGGAGGAGGAGGAGGGATGAGAAGAGAAAGAAGAAAAACAAAAAAGATCTCCCCGCCACAACCTTGATACAACATGCCAAGGTTGTTTATACAGGTCTTTATGAAGGTTACAGTCTCCGAACACTTCACACAACCATGTCTTCATGAGACACCCCCCCCCCCCCCCCCAACACCGAGCCCCCCTCCTCCCCGCACCGGCATCGAACCAGCAGGACCCAGACGAGTGTGAATGGCTGGGAACCTTGAGCTGCACAGCTCGCATTATGAGCAGAGCAATGGGCGTCAGGTGGAGGACATATTATGATTGCACATTCAAAACGGTGCGTTATTTCTAGTGTAGTATTTGTATGGATCACAATAAAGGTGGTGGACAAGCCATGAAATAGGAAGTATTATTAAAGAGGGGGAAATGGTCTGATTCTGTCAACAATGTGCTTGTGACCGGAGCTGACAGACCTCCATTCAACCGTCTGTGTGTCTGTCTGCTGTGTCTAATGCTCTCTCTCTCTCTGTCTCTCTGTCTCTCTGTCTCTCTCTCTCTCTCTCTCTCTCTCCTCTTCATTTGCATGGCTGCAAATCAATGAATCAATGATGGGCTCCGCCCACTGTGCCTCCGCTGGCATTTTAAACACATAGTTATGAACTGGGGGGAGGGGGGGGGGACAGATGGGGGAGGGGGAGAGAGAGAGAGAAAGGGTGGGGGAGGTAAAGACACAAATATACAAACACATAAAGAAGAGAAGAGAGAGAGAGAGACAAAGAAACGAGAGATGAAGGGAAACACGCATACAGAAAATAAATATAGTGTGTGTTTATATACAAATGCGTGTGTATGTGTGTGCTGTGTGTGTGTGTGTGTGTGTGTTTGCATGTATCTTTGTGTCAGTGTGTGTTTTTATATGAATATGTGTATGTGTTGGTGTACACATATGTAACTGTATGTGTGTGTGTGTGTGTGTGTGTGTGTGTGTGTGTGTGTGTGAGTGAGTGTGTGTGTGTGTGTAGGTTTTTATGAGCCTGTGTGTGTGTGTGCTCGCATGTATCTTTGTGTCAGTGTGTTTTTAGGAATGTGTTTGTGTGTGTGTGTGTGTGTGTGTGCGTGTGTGAGTGCGTGTGCGTGTGTAGTTTCCTAGTGGCATTGGGTCAGGCAGAGGTCGGGGGGGGGGGGGGGGGGGGGGGGGGTGTTTTAGGAGGCAGATGGCCGACCTCTGAGGAAGGTGGGGGTCAAGGGGTCAATTCACGACAAACAAGCGACGCTAGCAGTGCTGGCGGCGCTAGCTCCCTAGCCTAGCACATAGCTTCACGCTCCTCCTGTTCCTCCGTCTCATCATCTTCCTTATCACCTACTCCTCCACATCCTACTCCACCCGCTCCTACTCCTCTCCTCCCCCTGACTCCTCCTCTTCCTCCATTTTCTTCAAATTTCCCTCCTGTCCTACTCACCCACCTCCTCCCTCCTCCCCCTTCTCCTCTCTCCTCCCCCTTCTCCTCTCTCCTCCCCCTTCTCCTCTCTAAAAGCAGACTATCACGCCGGCTTGTTTAGGCAAGCCGCCGTGAACAAAAGAGGAGGTAATCACGAGCCGCGTTCATACGACGATTCGCCGCGTGAACCTCTGAACTTTGGAGGGCCTGCGAGCATACTGCCTGAACCCCCTGGTTGCCATAGTAACCAACTCGTACTCCCTGGTTACCACAGCAACTAACTTGTACTGCCTGGTTACCACAGTGACTAACTCGTACTCCCTTGTTACCACAGTAACTAACTTGTACCCCCTAGTTACCATAGTAACTAACTAATAGTTACTGGTTACCACAGTTACTAACTTGTACCCCCTGGTTACCACAGTGACTAACTCGTACTACCTGGTTACCATAGTAATTAACTCAGTCCCTGGTTACCACAGTGACTAACTCGTACTACCTGGTTACCATAGTAATTAACTCAGTCCCTGGTTACCACAGTAACTAACTCGTACTACCTGGTTACCATAGTAATTAACTCAGTCCCTGGTTACCACAGTAATTAACTTGTACCCCCTAGTTACCATAGTAACTAACTAATAGTTACTGGTTACCACAGTTACTAACTTGTACCCCCTGGTTACCACAGTAACTAACTCATACTCCCTGGTTACCACAGTAACTAACTCATACTCCCTGGTTACCACAGTAACTAACGTGTACACCCTGGTTACCACAGTAACTAACTCATACTCCCTGGTTACCACAGTAACTAACTCGTACCCCCTGGTTACCACAGTAACTAACTCGTACACCCTGGTTACCACAGTAACTAACTCGTACCCCCTGGTTACCACAGTAACTAACTCATACTCCCTGGTTACCACAGTAACTAACTCGTACCCCCTGGTTACCACAGTAACTAACTCGTACACCCTGGTTACCACAGTAACTAACTCGTACACCCTGGTTACCACAGTAACTAACTCGTACCCCCTGGTTACCACAGTAACTAACTCGTACTCCCTGGTTACCACAGTAACTAACTCATACTTCCTGGTTACCACAGTAACTAACTCATACTTCCTGGTTACCACAGTAACTAACTCGTACTCCCTGGTTACCACAGTAACTAACTCATACTTCCTGGTTACCACAGTAACTACCTCATACTTCCTGGTTACCACAGTAACTAACTCGTACACCCTGGTTACCACAGTAACTAACTCGTACACCCTGGTTACCACAGTAACTAACTCGTACCCCCTGGTTACCACAGTAACTAACTCGTACACCCTGGTTACCACAGTAACTAACTCGTACCCCCTGGTTACCACAGTAACTAACTCGTACACCCTGGTT